>CAJQUN010000903.1:0-150582 GCA_907163345.1 Haberlea rhodopensis
ATATTCACTTTTAGTTAGTTATAAATCAAGATTGGAAGATGAGAACTCTTCGGTTCGAGTTTTGAACAAGGTTACATTATGGATATACTGATGTTACATTATGGACATACACTTGAAAATAATATAGATTTAATGTTTATATAACTAATCAATTATATATATATATATATGCAACTCATGAAATAAGCTTAATGTGGATATTTTATAAATATTAAATTACTATTAATGTAATAAATAATAAATTCTACTTTTTTATGTGAGGGTATTTCAAATATTTTGGCCCCAGCTAGCCTCGAACTTAAGACATCCCAATTGTGATATTGGGTGACAATTAAGGTTGTGTGATGTTAAAATGCCCGCACATGTGAAATCTTTATTATTTGTATGTATAGGAGTCATTGTTTTTTTTTTAAACAATTATTATCAATAATATTTTGTTTTTTTAGTGAATATCAATTTTTACTTTATTAGTTTTTTATTTTCTAAATACCCTTACAATAATATAAGTGATTTTGTACACGTAACAATTTTAATTTTATTGGTTTAAATAAACAAACATATGTTTGTAAATTGAAAATAGTTTGGTGAGAAATAGAAATTAGGCTTTGTTTGGTAAAATGATTAAAACATTTTTTATTATTAAAATGATTGTAATACATATTATATAATATTTTATTTGTTATTCTAAATATAATAAGAACTGGTGAAGATTTATCCTTTTTTCTCTCCTATTATTTTTAAATAAAGTTTACAATATTAAAATTACTTTAATAATTCGAAAAGTTTGGTTAAATTTAAATGAAAAGGTATGGAATATTCTCAAATATTTTTTAAAGTACATTGAATATAAATGAATTTTGTTCTTTAGTTCAAAAATTACACCATTAAATTGAAAAAAACTACACCACAAACAATGCTTTGGATCGAAGAACACAAAAATTAAGGATAAATTCGATAAACTATAAAACTAACAGACAACAACTGGTTCCCTAATACAATTCGAAAACGAATAAGACAAGTTCTTCCTGCTTCTACTTTACCCATAGCTAAGTTCTGCATGTGATCAAATCCAACGAATTATCTTCACATATCTCTGGCCCTTTGAATATTTCTTTATTTCTTTCCATCCAAATCATGGTGAGCCAAATTATTAAGGGGTACTTCCGGTACTTTACTATGACATACATTTACAAACATATAGCACCGAAAGATTTGCACTTAAAACATGCATGTTACTTTGTTCATATATAACAAGAAAATTATACAAGTACAGTACATTTACTATTTTTAGAAGAAGAACATTAGCTATAAACAAACAATAAAAAGAAGATTGTTAAACGAAACAATCGAAAAAGATCATTAGTTATGACGCCCTTTAACCAAGATAAATGATATCTCAAGGCCTCGTTGATAAAATATCAGAAAAAAAAAAAAAAAAAAAAAAAAGAGTAGAGAACCTTAACTTCAAGAAAAACATATTAGGAAATTGAAAAAGGCATTATGTACATTGCAAAACAGAGTTAGATGGGATAGGTGGCAACTTTAAGTTATAGATTAATCAAGCTTTTTCATCATGTGGTGATGTCCTCGCCGCAGAGCAGAAAAGAATCCTCCAGATTTCTCCTTTCGTCGATCCTCTCCGTCATCTCCCACCTGTCCATTGCGCAGATAAATAAGTTGGCATTACGAGAATACACTAATGATTGACATCTAATACAAAAAAATTTGAAATTTTATATGCTTTTTTTAAATAAATACTGAAGTTTTAGCTCAAACAAGTTCTTGAATCTGTACATAACAGGTTTGGCTAGTTAGCAATTTAGCACGATGCGTAAATAAGCACAAACAGTCAATTTAACTGCACTGAATGAAATAAATACCTCTTTAGATATCTTCTGTAAGATTTCTGTTAGTTCAGAAAAATCGGGTCTCAAAGTTGGATCTTGTTGCCAGCATCTCTCAAGCAGCTCAGCAATCTTTGGATTAGTGTGCTTTGGAATAGTTGGCCGCAGACCCTTTTGAACCACTCCAACAGCCGCTTGTAAAGGTGTCAAGTACTCGTAAGGAAGCTGGCAAGACAAAATAAATACGTTTAGCCCAAAGCAAGCCAGAAGAATACTTATTCCAAGATTTCAAAAAACAAGGTAGTGTACCTTTCCTGTGAGTAATTCCCATAGAACTACACCAAAACTAAATATATCGGCCTTATGGTCGTAAGGTTTGTGCTCTATGACCTTCAAGATAATAACTATGAGTTAGTAAATTCAAGAACACGAAAATATCCAACTAGAATGAGTCCGATTGTAACGAAAGGAAAATCGTAGAGTAGAAAGGCAAAAAAAGGGTATACCTCAGGAGCCATCCACCGATATGTCCCTGTTTCAGCAGTCATAACACCTGTTTCTGCTTTCACTCTGGCCACCCCGAAGTCACCACCTTAACAACCTAAAACAAAAGCTACTTTGAGATCTTTACAACTACAAAAGCATAAAAGACCTCACCAAACTTCACAATCCACACAATGCATGTGAAACACAAAAAGCTTTCCACAATTTTAAATTTAGAAGAAATGTCTGAATAGCTGGGGAAAGCTAATATATAAGATGCCTGACAAGGTTACCAACAAATATCACATATTCATTTTTTTTTACTATCGGTACACATAATATCCAGCTCGAATGATTTTTCTTTCAAGTAAACCAATAAAAACAAAAGTTATCATGTATAGACATAATATATGAAGCATACTTCACAGAGATCCAGGAATAACATGGATGAACCTGTGGTGAAAAATCAGAACTGTTGCAAACAAAATCATGGTCATAAGCTTAATACTGTTAAGAAGATTCAACACATTTGAAGAACTTAACACTTACTTTCGTTTTCATCCAACAAAAGATTTGCAGCTTTCAGGTCTCGATGAATGATATTATTCTGATGCAAATAGTTCATACCCTTTGATACATCAATCGCTACTTTGAGTAATGATGGAAGCTTAAAAGTACCCTTTTGCTTGTGTAATAATCATAAACACTCCCTCCTGACATGAATTCTGCAATTAAAGAAGTACAAAAAAAAAAAGAGATGAAATCTCAAGTTGTGACAACAAAAAGGTATCCAAAATTACATTTTGAAAACCGATGGTTACAATGTTGACACATACCAGTCACAATGCACAAGTTTGGAGGTTTAGTGCATGCTCCTATGAACTG
The DNA here is from genome assembly GCA_907163345.1 of Haberlea rhodopensis. NCBI lineage: Eukaryota > Viridiplantae > Streptophyta > Magnoliopsida > Lamiales > Gesneriaceae > Haberlea > Haberlea rhodopensis. The sequence continues at coordinate 3,213 of CAJQUN010000903.1, forward strand.
CACAACATTTTTGTGCCGAACTTTTCTGCAAGAAATGCATATTGATAAATCAATAAGTAAAGGAAAGACAGAAGGAAAATGACCATGAAAGTGATAACTTCAATTCAGAATAAAATCATAAGCATATGTTAGCTTCAGCAAATGAGTCAATATCTAGTCTAACAGGAACATCATTGAAAAAACTGTTAATAAAACCCAACACATCAAATCCAAGGACATGCAAAAGTTCGTATTCACAGACATGCTTGCGCATTGAGCACCTACCAAACAGCTATGATATAATTAAACAATAATGCATCCGCAGGCGGTAAAATCAAAGAACAAAACAAATTATAGTAACCAAGTTTGGAATCATTTCCAGCCTTTTCAGCAACATGTCTGCTAAAAATGTGAGTTTGTAGAATATTATGTATGCCTGATTTTGTTTTCTTACTTGTGAGATATTTCATAATTTGAAAATATAATATATTGAATGATCTAGATAGTAATATAATTAGTTTTGGGAATGGTAAAAAGTTGCCTGAAACAATGATTGTATAGAAAACTGTGAAATGTGATGAAAATGCTTAAGAAAATGAGGTGAAAGTGTGATATGTTTATTTCCGAGAAACGAAAAAGTGTTTTCGCAAGCGAACCAAACATAGCTTTAACATTGTGGCAACTTGACCATGAACAGTCTGACTATCAGTTGAACGACGACACAAGAAATGTATCAGTGACTCACAGACAACCTCATTATATATACTTCTTGTGCAAACTCCTTCTGCAATTCTGTATTCAATCGCTCTGCCTTGAGAATTTTGATTGCTACTTCCTGACTGCAGTAAGTACCTTTGTATCTGAAACAATTTTTCAAATGAATGAGCACTCATCTGCAAGCATAAGCTTTAAAAGAAGCATATATTATACTTACAGATCACCATATGAGCCTGATGCTACTTTGGACTCAAAATTCAAAAAATGGGATCAATCTCCCAGACATCAGTGCCATCGGTGGGTATTTTCAAATGATCAGATTCACATTTGATCTCCATTTCTCACGTTCGCTGAGAGGAGGTAAACACAGTGGATTGGGCATAGTATTTTTCTGCAAGAAATACAAAACATAGTTCATGATTACAGCATCAGAGAAGACATGCAGTTGAAAAATCACTACAAGCTTCATTCAACCACTATATTTAGTAGCAAACATCAAGGACAGCTTTCCCGAAATTAACACTTTTACCATTAGAGTAAGCATATAATTACAACAAAGAGCGCATAAACATCAGACACTTGCATCATAAGAAAATAATTTAGGAACCCATAAATTAAGTATTATGAACAGAAGCCAAGGTCAATTCGTCTAAATAACACTCGCAGTAGTTGTACTCTTTTATAGTAATCCAATCATGAGCAGAAAAACAAGCATAAGAGATAATTACCTCGAACTTTAAAACTTGTTTTTCAACCGCAGTTCGGAGTTGCTCAACCTCCTGCAAAGTGAAAACATTAAAGGGGTCAGTCAAAATTCTACCCGTTAACAAATAGAAGGCCCTGCAGAGGACCATTTTGTTTCTAGAACGTATAAATAGAGTTTGTCTAACAGCATTGCAAGCACGCTTCAGATCTTCCATAAAGTTCATCAATTAGAAAAAATTACAGATACTTGAATCTAGTATATTCTTTTAAATGCGAAACAACATATGTGCAGGCATCCAAGAATATTATTCAAAAGCATGAATCGAAAATAAAAATAAACCAAACCTAGAAGATAACCAACACTTTCACTCTCTAGTTCTTTATAAATAATTGTTTCAAAATGTTCAAGGCATTTATATAAGGTAAAAACCTTTGATCGACAAACTAGGAGGAACAGAAAAACAACATTTCTCTGAGAAAAGTACAATGGTGGCGAAAATGAATGGATGTATAAATTGTCAAGAGTAATTAAACCGGCAACTCCCAAAATGCAATACTTCCCCCCAAAAACCATAGTTGGGTTGACAAAGTGAAGGAAGCAGTTTGAACCAGAGCAACTAGGATAAAAGAAAATGAAGTACCTCAAGTGGCCAGCCATCAACAACAAAGACATCTAGTGAATAGCCATCCACGGTGGAGAAGGCATGTGCTTCCTGAATGTTGAGCCCAATTTCAGCTAAAAAAGCGGTCAGCTGCAAGACCAACAAGTGAATAGTTCAGTCAAGAGCTACAACCATCAGGTGATCATCCCTGAGTGGTATCAATTACCTGACTGAGAAGCTTTGGCTTATCTTCTGTTGAGAAAGTAATCTCATGCATGGGCCTACATTATTTTTTACAAGGAGAAGTAAGTACCAAAATACACTCTCCAAAACATGACTGGTTACTTTAATGAAATGGCACAACCTTTAGGATAAGTTATATCAACAGTTTGAGAAGACAACAGAAAGGTCAGTCCAAATAAAGCACAATGCATTAGAGATTTAAGGGCATGCATGATAGAACAGTTGCAAGCAAGGATGGAAAGAATCGAGGGATTGGAAAAAAAAACTAAATTCATAAATATTTTGGTGTTAAACCAAAGTAGAAATTGTTCGAGAATCCTTCAATGTTAACTACAAGTCTACAAAGTATGAGAAAGTGAATGATAACTAGACTGATAGAATAACAACTCGAAAGAGCATACCTTAGAAACTTGACTCCACCATTTACAGCACTGTCTCCATCTGGATTTTCTGATTTGCTAGCTTCCAATGCAAGAGCCTCAAGATTGGGAGAAGACCCAAAAGCAGGTGGGGGATGGATGCTGACCAAAATGGTGGTAAATTCAGCACATCAAATAAAACATAAGTTAACTGAATCAAAAGCACTAACTACTGTAAATTAATGAAGATGTAATGGCAAAGGAAACATCATTAAGGGTTTCATTCAGGATTGTTCTAAACCGAAGCCACTACTACCTCCCCCTTTTTGGTGAGTGTGAATGGACTGAATCTCCTATATTCCCTTCAGAGACTGGTGCGACCTGCACAAGCCGGACTTCAAACGCCGGCCGTTCGGCAGGATCACGTGCAAGATGCAGTAATCGCTTGTGAGTGATTACATCCTCCGCCCTTTCCACATTCACATCCATCGTATACCTTCAATGTAGAAACAACCAAACCATGAATCACAAAGTATTAAAAATCAAATGGCTCAAAAGCATGTCATACGCATAGAAATAACGAAAACCTTCCACATGCAACACATCATAAAAGATGAATCATCAATTCGTTCATGTACTGTAACTAGATCTGAAAACATACTTACACGTCATAATAACAATCGACAACATCAAACAATCGACAACTACATCCGTACCAAGAAAATCAACAATTTTTGTTTTAAAGTACAGTTCAAAATCTCCAAACAAATACATTATTTAGTTTTACACACACGAAAATGTATATATATGGATCTATAAACTACACAAGATCAAAGCTTCACTCATCAACAATAAAGCAAAAAAAGCGACCGACCTCGCCGGAAGGCGATTAAAGTGCGCCCACAGCTGATCATCAAAAGCCGGCTCATGCGTCTCCGGGTGGTCGACTTCCTTGAGCCGCCTCAAAACCTCATTGTAAACCTCCACCTTCTTCCGCTGCTGCCGGCTCTCCGACGGAGACGATTCCAACACCCTACTTCCACAACTCTCGTTATCTTCCATCACCATCAGAAATTCAACTCCAATTCTCACAAACCAATCAAAACTCGTTCTATATCTTCCCTAACCTCGATCCAATGGATTATGCGGTTGACATGACACGGGAGAAAGAGATAGACAGCGTACGCGGCTATATACACAGCAGATGCAGAATTGAGGCGGATTGAGGCGAAATCTGGATATTTTACGAGCAATTAGTGATTAGGATAATGGTGGAAAAGGTGCTATTTATAATAAAATATTATGTTTCGGTTCTGAATTGATTCTTTCTTTCTTATTAATTTTTTTATTATGCGGGACACGTAGCCGCTTCGATGTGTACCAGGTAGGGATGATAATGGGGCGGGTCCAAACCCGGACTCGTATTGAACCCGACCCGCCGGGGCGGGTCCAAACCCGCTTCAACCGGGTTTGGAAGCGGGGCGGGGCGGGGCGGGTCCTGGGATTGGCCGAACCCGCCCCGCACCCGCCCCGCTATGCATTTTTAGTTTTTTTTTTAAAAAAAATTAATATTGAATATACATTTCACTTCTTTGATTGTACAATAATGTGTTATTGTTTAATTTCATATCAAAATTCATGTGTTTATGGTAAAGAAGTTGAACATTTTGAATTGAATAAAAACTAAATAATAAATATTTGATAGTTTAAAAATAGTTTTACGATGCTTATTATAAATATTTATTAGAGGAAAACATTAAATTCAATCTCAAAACTCAATTTTTGTGTTTCAAAATTAATTTCTACCAAATTTTTTTTTTATAAAAAAAAAAATTTGTTTGCGGGACGGGGCTGGTAAACCCGCGAACCCGGCGGGTCTAAGCGAGGCGGGGCGGGTATGGGTTTTATGTGTAGCGGGGCGGGTCCTGGGATTGACCAAACCCGTCCCAAACCCGCCCCGTTGCCATCCCTAGTACCAGGTAAAATATCAAATTGACACAATTATCTGCAAACCATCGATGATCGATGACACTTAACATAGAAATAAGTAAAATATATGTTTCAGACCCATAATTCCAACAAAACCCCCAATTTGTAGCCTATAGATTTATTAGTTATAGAGCGGAGAATTTCAAAACAAAATTACATCTCAATATTTAATTAATAATCCATATTAATAATTAGTTATACTAATCACATCATTCACCTTCTCTCTCACCCTAAAAAAAATACATCCATTATATTGAATTGTTTTCAAAATATAATTCGATCTTAACAAATTAAATTCTTGATTTGGAAAAAATATATATTGATCTTGAAAGTTGTCTTAAATTAACATTATGATATTGATGCTTTAGATTTATTTTTGGAGTTAACATTCTTAAATAAGCTGCAATGATATAAATTAAACACATAATTCAAATACTAAATTTAATAAAAGAATTTAATTATTTCCCAATTGTTTCTAAATTTATTTTGGAGTTTGCAATGATATAAATTAAACACATAATTCAAATACTAAATTTAATAAAAGAATTTAATTATTTCCCAATTGTTTCTACAAGTTACATATGCATCTAGAGAAAGAAGATTTTCAAAAATAAAGATTATAAAAAAATGTTTACGAACAATTTTATATCTCAAGATTGATTATATGAATTAGCAGTTCTAGCAATAAAAAATGATTTATCGGCTAAACCTGATCATAAAAGTTTAAGTAATTTTGCATTTGCAAAAAGTAAAGTTTTTAGTTTAGTATTCACTTTATTTTTTTTATTTTTGGTAAAGATCATATTTTTATAACTTATTTAAGACTTCCAAACAGTTTAAGACGTCCTACAAACCACACTAGCCAGGTAAATTGCATTAGGTAAGTTCGGTACGACATGTTCAACTAAGAAAATGTTGATATGGAGAATAAGCTCACGATCAAAGGCATCTGCGTTCACCTACTCCACAAACTTATCACCGTATCATGGCTTAATGGCTTGATTCTCTTTTTGATCTATATATATAATCCTTCCTTTTGTCATAATTGCAAATTGTTTGCTCTTATATAGTTACACCTCCGCATTGTGATTATAAAAATTATTCAAATAATTTTTATATAAATATTGAAATAAATTTATCTAACACATAGATAATATCATGTTATAATTATATTTATACGTACCAAAATTTTATTTATTATAAATATCTATTTTTCATAAGTGATAATACAATATATTACATTTTAAAGCTTGTCTTTAATATGATTATATAATAACTTATTAGAAACCTTATGAAATATTTTTATTTATGATCTTTATAATTCTTTTTATTCATAACACGCTCATATGTTATCATACGTAAAAAAAATGTAAAAATCATATAAATATATCCTAATGGTCAAATTCATGGCAAAAAAATAAATATGAAAATAATATCAATTAATTTAATATTATTTTGTAAATTCATTTTTAATCAAAATGGGTATTTCAAGAAATAAATGATTGTTTTGCGGCGCCTAGGAGAAACATCATAAAGTCAATAAGGAATTAAAACGTATATAATAAACAATTAATTTATACCTTTATCTTATGGATAAAGCAAAAAGCTAACTAGGAAAAATTATAGTGAAACTCATGTAAATGACGTTTCGAGTAAATTAGAATCTCAAATCTTATTTAACGAAAATCTAATTAATCATTAATCAAATTTACAGAACAAAGATGGGTTCAAATTTGATGATCCGTTTAAATAAATAAGGTATTTTATTTTATTTTTATGTGATGCATTTTTTGAGGTAGAGAGGGAACGAACGGTTCAGAAAAGGGTTTATTTGATGTCGTCATTAAGAATAATAATTTTGGGAGTGACATCAAGCGATACATGACCTTTTCAATATCAAATTGTTACATGCTTTCGCATGTTGAAAAAGTCATGTTGCACTTGGTGTTGCCTCTAATAGTACTGTCCTAGATGCCAGTCGCCAGACAGTTAGATTTTGTGCTTTATATACTAAAATAAAAGGGGTTAACCTACACAAAATAAATTTGACTTTATAATAATATAATGAATGTATATAAAGCAAAACTAAATTTTGACTCTATTGTTATGGGCTTATAGTCGGTTGAACGAGATTTGGTCTTAATAACAACTCAAATTCCATATTTCAACGACTTTTCTCTGATTATTTTATAGTTTTTTTTTTAAAAAAAGAAAAATATTTACGGATTATGTAGCTTGTAAATAAACATATTGCTAAACACCGTCTATGCCAAAAAAACCTTCTTGCGCTAATTATTGTAATATCATTATATATACACATATATTATTTTCACAATAAAATGAAATTAATATATGATATGATTTATTTAATTTGATATGAAATATCATGAAAAAGGCTATAATTGTGTGTTAATTTAACAATCAGTTAATTATCAGGAGGAGGTAATTTAGACTCGGGGCACACGTACGTTTACGGGTGATTAGCAATTGTCAACCTAAAAAAAATTATTTCCTCACAAAAATTGTATTTACTCTCGTAAATTATAGTTTGATCTCCTAAAAATTATTTTATCATTTTTTATATTATTATTTTTAGTTCCCGAAACAAAATATATAAGTTCGTCCATGTTTAGACTGAATGTATATGTGAAAAAGACAGCCTAATTTCTTCGAAGTTATCTATGTATGATTAACATAATCTAAATCCTATTGAGAAGGATATATTTATTTAAATAGACATTAAATATAATATCCCCGATTATAAGATATATATTATGTAAAGATACACAGGTACGTGGCCAATCAGCAGCTAGATACGATTGGGAAGTTGACCAAATTCGAGGAATGATTCGCATATATTAAGGTATAAACCACGCCATTTACTATTTTAACATAAAATTCCAGTAATAATATCATTAGTTTCGTTTTAGTTTATCCGCATATGCGATTGTGGAAGTTCTCCTTAATGTATATACATTGAGGAAAGTATTATTTTAAAACTTTTTTGTATCTTTAAATTATATGTCACATTAAATGCTTTACGAATCACTATTTGACCAACTATGACACACATACACTGATACGATGACACTAACATGACACGACAAGACATGGACACGCCGACACGAATTTTCAAAATTTTCAGGATACGACACGGATTTCAAATTCACATTTTTTAAATTCATAAAATCATGTAAAATCATCAAAAATATTCTTATCAATCAAGAAGCATATAAATAAACCTAATACATATTACTTTAATTAATTTAAAGTTTATATTCTTACCAAATTAGAAAATAATATATATAAATGTATGTAACTGAAAGCATCATAGTATCAATCAGCTAACAACAGATGTATATTACTTCAATTAATATAAAGTTTAAATAACACATCTACAATTAATCCCCAAAATGTCATTTATGTGTCGGACACGTCCATCAGCTGTGTCGACAAGGGTGTTCGATTTTGAGGGAAATGTCTGACGCGGGTGTCCGATTTTATTTTTTTAATAAGATTAAGGACACGCCACGTGGCGTGTCTGACACGTATCCGATGAGTGTCCGAGAAATGTCGGTATCTGAGAAGTGTCCGACATGTATCCGAGGAGTGTCGGTGTCTGAAAAGTGTCCGACACTACACCAAATGATTTTTAGGATTATCTGTACATCATAGTTGACCAATTTTGGGAAAAAGAAATTGGAGAAAATAAAACTAGTATCATATAAGATCATGTATGTGTATCCATCAAATGCCTTATTTTTTTTTACCATGGGAGTGAGATAGATAATTTGCGTCAAGCGTGACTCAAACTCGAGTCTACCGGGCTAAGCATGAGAGATCACCTCAAAAGCCCTTTTGACTTCACATTATAAACAAGTATGTATACGTGAGACATGGCATCATTTGACTCATCAGGAATTGCCTGGCAAATTAATGTGCTTCAGCCACCTTCATTACTTAAATTTTTTTTTATATGTATATACTTGGTGTCACTTTGATAAATTTGGCAAATATTAGCCATCTCTTTAATAATTTATCACTTTATGTTTTAAATATAGTCTCTATGGATAAAATTGTTAATAATATCATTAAATCTTGGCATGTGAAATGTATATATATACTTTTATGGTGCAACAGATATGTTTGTTGAACGAGCGATTGAAATATGACGTTTGAGTACGGTTTGAAAATATTTGAGTTGCACGTTACCACCACTATAATTTTTAGTAAAACGTCAAACGATTGATCAAAGCTGGTATCAAAACCAACGTAACGTGTTCGATTCACCGACTTGTAAGATAGTATTGTTGGGAGGGGTTGTTGGGGGTGCAACAATTACCCTTGTTGGGAGAGCGATAGAAACGTTACGTTTGAGCGACTATACGGTTTAAAATATTTGAGTTACATTATTACTATAATGTATAACTTTTAGTAAATGTACAAATGTTTGGTCATATGTATACTGTCCTATGCAGGGAAAGAGAAAAAAATCTTTTACAAAACTTTAGGGCACACAAATTTTTAAGGGGTCAAAATAAAAATTAAGGGGGGCAAACTGTATTTTTTGGGATAAAATGTAATTTATAGGGGTTAAAGATGCAAAAAGTTTGGTGTAAATTTTTTTTTTATTTGGGTAAGAGGGCAGTGGCTTCACCGCTGGTCCTATATACACAAATAGTATTGGAGTAATTTTTTTAGTTTCCAGTTTATTGTTTGACTTTTTATTTTATTATGTTTTATTTTGGGGGAATTGCAAGGAGGTACCATATTAAGAAACATATTGTAAATAAATTTTGGAGAAAAAATGTTTGCATCAAAGTAGAGGGAGGTGAAAACTGTATTAACATATGTACACGTTTTGAATTTTAGTTTTATTTAGTCTTTTTTGCTTACTAAAATACCTCTGATATAATCTTTAACCTAATTAGGGTTTCAAACCCATGAAAGATCTCACATCACTCTCTTTCTTCTCCACCTCCACCACTTCTACTGTCTTCACCATCCTAACGTCGATGTCTTCACAATCCGTCGCCGCCGTCTTCACCAGACGCACAACCTTTATGTATGTGTATATGTATGTGTGAGTGTGTATATTGTGTGTGTTTGTGTGTGTATATATATACACACACTATATTTCTTGCTTTTTGAGGTTTTTTAACTGTGATTCACTGGTATGCACGCTTGTTTGCTCATTTCCAAAATTTACAGGCTGACAGTAAGATATTTCAACGAAGAAATGACCTAGAGAAAAAGTAACTGGTGCACGAAAATTATAAAAAGTAACTGATGCACGAAAATATAACCTTGGTGCACGAAAATATAACACTAAAGCGTGAAACAACACTGGTGCACGAACTTTGTGTTAATTAACTGATGCACAAAAGCTGTAAAAAGAAACTGGTGCACGAAATACAATAACTGGTGCACAAAATTAAATGGTTCGTGCATAACTTACTTAATTGTATGGTTCGTCCATCACCCACTTGCGCTTATGGTTCGTGCATCACCCACTTGCGATTATGGTTCGTGCATCAACCACTTACGATTACGATTCGTGCATCACAAATTTTTTCTATATTTCATGCATCGGTTATTGATTTTAATGTTCGTGCATAAATTACTGATTTTCAATTTTCGTACATCAGTTACTAATTTTAATTTTCGTGCATCTGTTACTGATTTTCATTTTTCGTGCATTAGTTACTGATTTTCAATTTTCGTACATCACTTACTGATTTTAAATTTTCACAAAATCACGAACACACACTGAAGGTGCGAAAATATACACTGGACCTCCGCGCAGAAAATTGTTCCATTCGTCATGTTCACAATTCAATTGCCACCGTGAATCGTCGTGGAATCGCCGTTATGTTATCTGGAAGGGGTGATTGTGTGACCTAGGTTTTCAGTTCTTGAGTTTGATTTCTTTGATCTATCCATGAATTGGTCCGACCTCATACACTAGTTAGCTTCCTCTCACTGGCTGAACGTTTGAGATCGGCCACAGCCCATCTCGTTGCCGGTAGCTTGAAACCCTAGATCATGTGATTTGGTGGCTGTTGGCTTTTGAAACGGTGAAAATGTGAGAGATTAAAAGCAATATTGTCATTTTAATTTCAAATGAATTTAAGTGATTGAAATTATTTTTCTCTGACTATAATGAATTTAGTTTTATAAAAGTGTATGGACTTGATTTTTTGCATTTATTTTTACAAGGATAATGAATTATAAGAGAGTGGGTATTTAAAAAAATAAAATTAATGTATTTTGAAGAGAAAAAATAAATAGTATTGTATATAAATATGTTAAATTATGTTGGATCCGAAACTAGACATGAAGATTAGGAAGCAACGTGGACAGATGTTGAACAAGTGCTTACATGGCAAAAAGTGTCTCTTGGTTTCACCAAAAGCCATTCAATCCCTATATTAAACATTGAATTTATTTGGTCTTTGGCAGATGAATACTCACTCAATATATATTATATATTTATATTTTGGTATTATAGTTGTTGGCCAAGATAATAGGTAGCCAACGTATCTGCAATCTCGTAGTTGAGACCCCGTTCATTGTAATTACTTTTTTTTTTGTCTCATGCGGTTGTCCGAGTTGGTGAAACATGATTGACTCTGGATCATAAGGTCATATTCTTTCTGCCAATACTTTCTCGGTCTGAGCCTATCCCACAAGACTTGCATAGTGGGGTTACCTTGTTGGAGGAGTTGCAGCCTACTAGGTCAGTCAGGAGTTTACCCAATATACATCTTAAATATAGCGACTGCAGGTTCTATCGTCATAAAAAAATAAGATAGGTCTTCGGCATAACTTTACATATATAATAAAAACTACAACTCAAAGCATTTTCAAATATATTTGTGAATAATCCAATTATTATATTTTAAAAAAATTAATAATACTGAATTATATATCATAAAAGAATATTTAACATCTGATTTTGGGATAATTTACAAAATTAAGCAGATCACAAAATTAATAGGGACATTAATAGGGTGCGACATAATAATCCTTTTGAAGCGATTTTTGTTATATTACATGCTGAGTTATCTTTGTAATATTTAAATATTAAATTATATAATCAACGATAATATATGTGTTGTGAGGTGGATTCTCTGTGTATGTAGTATACAGCAGTGGCAGCCGCCTCGACAAGATCTTATCCAAATAGAAAATAGTCAATTTTATATATTTATTTATTAATAATATCACTATTAATGAATTTTCATTGCAATTAATTTTAACCGTGCTATATAATATTTTGAATTATAATAAGACACGTATTGGTTATTGATCTAATGTGGCGTGCATGCTTATGTGTTATAGATTTGGTTCACGAAATCACACCCAAAATCTGAATTATATTACCATGTCTGATGGAATTGTATCCGGTAGAAATCAATATTTGTCTTGTTGAGAGATCGGAACGAGATGTTTGGTTTGTTGCGTGATTTAAAATATTTGAGTTGCATCATTATAATCTATATCTTTTTATAAAAAACACGATAATTTTTGGATCGTACAATTTTTATCTGCACAATGTCACACGTTCGTTTCTTATAAGTTGAAAATAGTAAAATTATCGGAAAATTATAATCGACACCGTTGGGAAATAGATCGAAACGTGCCACTTGGATCGATGTACAGTTTAAAAACCATTTTAGTTATATCATTATAATAAATTATAATTTTTGGTAAAACGACAATATCTAACCTAATTCTATTTTTTTTTTCAATTTTAGTAGGAATTAGTTTTTCAACCGTCAAATGCACCATAATATAATATTTTTTTTTGTCAAAATAATAATTCTAACAAACTATTTATTTTGTATTTTTATATGCACGCATAGTTTGTGCAAAATTATATGTATATATTAGAATTCAATGCACACTTTTAAAGAGAAATCCATTTTAAATTTTTTTATTTAAAATATATTATATTTTGCCACCCTAATTGGTTAGCCCTATCAGATTAAAGCACGGGGAGCACCAAAATTGTGAAGAACCTTGATAGGGTAGGGTTTTTCTAATTGTCAAACATATAAGAATAGGTGAAACAAGGGGTTTTTTATTAAATTAATCGAAAAAAACAAATTAATTTAACAAAATATCCTAATTTTAAATTCGTTTTTAAAGTAACCCAAACCGCCATCTCAGATGGCGCCTTCATGTAAAGGCGCCATCTGAGATGGCTCCTTTCGTATCTGATAAAAAAATTAATTGAAGGCGCCATCTTGGATGGCGCCTTCAAATAAAAAATTTTTTTTTTTTATGAAGGCGCCATCCAAGATGGCGCCTTCTCGGGTATAAATACCGCGGCCGAGCCTTTCATTTTTTCATACCGAAGCGAAAATCACATATTATCATAGTTTCTTATCTTATTTTTATCGTTAAAATTGTTCAATCTCCAATCTCAATTAACCACTCTCGAAGTATTTTTCAGGTAAAAATGTTGTTATATTATTGTTTTTATCTTATTGTTTTTATCATATGGATTTTATAAATTTATTAATTATTTGTAATATTTTATAAATTTTTCAGATATGTCGATTCAAATATTATTATATTGTGGAGGTAATATATTACAGGATTTGGATACCATTAGATATGATCGTGGTCCAATAAGAGTTACCACAATATCTCGCACAATTAATTTTATGCAGTTGTTGACCGAAATATATAATATCACGGGCATCGATGGCAACCAGTTTCTTCTGAAAATACATGTAAGACATATGTTTAGAGATTTTGCCGGGGTACGACAGACAATTTTGCCAATCGATAATGATTATAATTTAGCATGGCTATTGGATTCAGAACAAGGTCTTAGTTGCTTGGAACTTTACATAGAAACGGAACAAAGAAACTATGATTATATTCCAGAAAATGTAGATTGTTTGCCTGTAGTTGCAGAACGACCGACTGTCTCCGGTAGACACCACGATGACGATCCAATAGATGCTGATGTTATTGCTCCTGAGCCACTAGCAGGCAGTTTCGCTGAATTGGGAAATGATATTCAGTCAGAACCAGATGATATTCCGTCCGAGGATGATGCTGATGACGATGAGGTTGACATTTGTGTCATGTCAGAAACAATTGCAGATGAAGATGAAGGGGTCCCAATCACCCAGGAAGTGTCAGTTAATGTCGAGAAAGGTGTATACATAGAAGGCCCTGCGATATCAGTCTGTACTGGTTCTTCATCAGGCTCGTGAACTTCTTCGTCTGGTGGGAAGTTTCTGTCTCGTCGTTCACGAGCCACTTGCATCACATCCTGCGCTATTGCCCTATGATGATCTCTCATCGACTCCATATACGTGCTAACAGATTCTCCCTCAGCAGGATAGCGGTCGCAACTAACACTTAACTGTTGCATCTGATCAAGCTGAAAAGTGAATAACAATAATTACATGTTCAATCTATAAATCCATATGACATATTCTACAAAACAAAGTTTGAATATATTTACTTACCACATGATGCCACGCTGGGCCGTCACCATGTTGGTATCCGGTCTGTACAAATTGCCTTTGATGGCCAATATATCTGCGGGTGACTCGGTCATACCACTCACTATATCCAACCACTACTGCACAATATAGTGGTCTGTCCACACATAAATCACCTGCCATCTCCCATTTCTGCACGTATCCAATATGATGTGCACTCCAATCCTTGTTCATACTTCCTCTTCGATCAACAGAATGCAATTTATCATCCCTTGATTGTGGATCTGTGGGGATGTCTTGGAGCATTCCAAATTGACGAAGAACCCTATCAGGACGGTGCATCTCAACAATTTCATAACAAATTAATGGGCCGGCATATGTCCATAACTGGTGGCTCAGATGCTCAGTACACTCATCAGGGTATGGCTGCCAATTAAACTACAAATACAAAATTGGATTAAAATAATATAAACAACATTATTAACTTTCATAACAAACACAACTAATATACTGCTTACTTGAGTTGATGGCTGCTCATCAAGAATGTCCCTAATGATACGTACAGAATGCCTCCCTGTTTCCGTGAACCTTAAATGGCATGTCCACCTGAAAAAACACATTTACAAAATCTATAAATATATTTAAACATATAAAATAGCACAAAACATAAAAACATTATTACCTTGCACCATATGGAGCAGCAGGTAAGATATTCTCCTCATTGATAATTATTGGGCCTGTGTCGAATCTAGCATCACCCAGTTGAGGAGTTAAACCAGGTAATCTTGACCATGCCCAAATCTAAAATATTATCAGGAATAATATCAGCTATTATGACGACAATAATATTTCAAACATTTGAAAAGTGTTAATGTAAAGTTTACCTGTACGACCTGTAATGCACCACCGATCACCTTTTTGCCTCTCATCGAGGAAGTGCATAACTCACGGTACAAATATGCCAATACGGCACTCCCCAAACTATAACTACCAACTAAATGAATATTCTCTATCATATGTAAATATAATAACTTTACAGTATTGCCGGACGAATCAGGAAACAAAATTCCACCAAACATCAATAACACACAGCCCCTAGTATAACGGACTACATCTTCCTCCGTACTGTGCTCAGTAAGAGCATTATTCACCAAATGATTGTTTATTGCAGATAAAAATAACTTTGCACCTTTAAAGTGTGCAGTATCCGGTACAAATCCCAAAAGCATATGGCAATATGCTTGCCAGTCAGGTATACTCCTATCATAATCAATACCAGATACTACGTTACCATCTACTGGCAATGCCCATATAACTGCAATGTCTTGCAGTGTGATGGTCGCCTCTCCGGATCTAAGATGGAAAGTATGTGTTTCACGGCGCCATCTCTCAGCTAAAGCCGTGATGAGGTGAAAGTCAAGTGTAATTCTACCAGACCTATAAACACCATAAAAACCAAAACTGTCCAACAAACTCGCAACACGAGTATCGAGGGGGCAAAGATCCCAAAAATACTTATCAGGGTTTCTGCCTCGAAGTGTAGAATCAATATCACCTGCCCAAACTGCTTCAGATCGATGACCTGACTGCAATGATAGCAGATGACTGTCAATCGGTCCTGGTCCTCTTTGTAAATCCATCCTGAAATATTACACAATAAATATCAATATAACAAAATATCAACATGGCAACCACCACCCGCCCCTACCGGTGACAACACGGCCGCCGCCGCCGCCGACGCCGCCGCCGCCGCCGCCGATTCTGGCGCCGCCGCCGACGCCGCCATGCCGGAGTACAAAATTACGGCAAAAACTAAAAATTTGTAAATCATCCGACGGTTTGACATTATCTCGAAACTATAACTAATTTTTCAATAAAAACTACCAAACAACAAAATTTAAAAACAACCAACAACATATTTCAAATTTTACAACTTTCAAAAATTTAAATTCAAACTTGTAATGTTACCTGAAATTCAAAAATGTTGAACAAGCAAGCTCCAGAAATGATAAATCACGATGATTTTTTAATTTTTGCACAACAATAAGCAAAGATCTGAGATGAGAATGAGAAATTTCAGAGAAAAGCCGATGAGAAATGAGGAAGAAGAAGAGGGGCGGCGATTTATTTTATACTGAAGGCGCCATCCAAGATGGCGCCTTCATAAAATATTAATTTTTTATATGAAGGCGCCATCCAAGATGGCGCCTTCCATTATTTTTTTTTCCAGCTACTGAAGACGCCATCTCAGATGGCGCCTTCACCTGAAGGCGCCATCTGAGATGGCGTTTTGGGTCATTTTAAAAATGATTTTAAAATTCGGCTATTTTGTTAAATATTTTATTTTTTTCGATTAATTTAATAAAAAACCCGTGAAACAAGACATTAGTAAAAGGAAACAATTCTTATCCGACAATTATTAAATGATATTGAAAGTGGTGGGGGACCAAATTGTCATTGTCTCCACTACTCCCTACGTGAATTTATCAACAAACCTAATCCATTTAAGTCCATTATCCATAGAAAACGGAGGATAAAAATTTTTTTGGGTCGAAATATATTGGACAAATACAATTTTTGAGGGGTAAAATAAAAATTTTGTAGGTAAAATGTAGTTTTCAATTTTTTTCCGAAGTAATAAAACCCTCCCCAATATATGCATTCACCCCGGTTCATGTGGAGAACATGTATCCATCTATTGGTTTTGTTGATGATACCCTCGAGACACTGCCACTAAGAACAACAACAATATATCTCTATATATCCACTTCCAATATGTGAGGGCACGGACCTCGGCTCGCCCTTCCTTGTAGAATATTATATATAAGGATAAAAAGCGAGCATCCCCCAACGTTTATCCATTTTAACACTTTACTTCATAACCTTTCAAAACATACACTTAACCCCCTAAACAATTTTAAGTAATGTACGTAATCCCTAAACAATATTCGGGAACAATGTTCTCGTATATTCTGGCTGCAAATATCGTCACGTGTGTCGCACATGTCACAATCGAGGGTATACAGGTCTATTCATGTATTTTTTGTAGGAAATTTATGAGTATACCAACGGTCGATGAATTTTACTCGTAAAATTTCTGCAAAAAAAACACATAAAAAAACAGGCATACTATCGACCGTGGTATGTGAGACACATGTGAGGGAATTTACAGCCAGAATATTCGGGAAAATTGTTCTCGAATATTGTTTAGAGGGTTAAGTACATTTCTTAACATTGTTCACGGGGTTAAGCGCACGTTTTGAAATGTTGGGAGTGAAGTGCTAAAAGTGGGTGAACATTAGGGGGCAGATAGCTTTTTACCTTATATATAAATATTTTCCTATTATATGTGTACTCTAAGCATCAGTTATGGAGCACTATTAGCTATCAAAAAAATAAAATAAAATCGAAATCTTCCTAGTTTTCATCGATGCATTTAATCACCTTTGTCAAGTTTATCAAACGGTGAGTAATACTTTGAGTTATCTTAATAGAAGTGGCCCTTTAACATGAGTATCCCAATACCAGTTTTCTTTCACTTATCTTCACATGTTTCCTATGAGGTAAACTATCTAAATTAGGTGTCGAGATATATTTTTCTATATATTTATTAAATAAATAATTTAGTGAATATCTACAATTCAAAATACAAATAAAAAATAAGATATTGGAACGATATTAAAAGTTTAATTCCAAAAGTTGGATCAAAAGGGCACCCTCATTTTGGGAAATGTATTTTTTCTCGTTTGACTTTGATCCGAGTTTGTTTAAATATTGTCCTTAATTCAGGTATTACATGTTATCTACGAGGGACGAACTATTCAATGAACTTGGACGTAGTGGGAAATTTGTTGAATCCAGACATTTTTAGATAACCTAAAATAACATAAGGCATAGCTGAGAGTTGGTGATAATAAAACGGGACAAATTATATTTTTAGGTTTCGTTTGGATCGGTGGATTTGGATTTAAATCAAAGCATTTGAAATTTATGGATTTGAAATTCTAAATTTGTGAAATCTATTGTGTTGATGAAGATAAATTTTCGATTAAAAAATTGAGGAATTTTAGAATCTAAACACTCCTAAATTATTATATACATTTTAAAATTAAAGTAAATAATATTGTAAATTTGTAATAGAGAAATCATATACAAAATCAATATATAAAATGATTTAAATTGTATTTACTTGAGACAAAATAAGTTTTTAAATTCTTAAAAAATATCAAAATTAAATATTTTTCACGCACAAATAAAAACTTATACAATAAAATATATTAACATGTATCGTATGATTTAGGAAACAAGTAAATTGATTCAAATTCGAATTTATTGCGGTCAGTTTAAATTATTTTTTTGAATTTGATATCCTTCTTATTTTCTATTTTAATTTAATATATTTTATTTGCTTGGGGTAAATATGGAGGAAAAGCATTTGCCCAAAAGGCCAAAATCATCGACTTATATCCAATGATATAGCGGAAAGAGGCATCGCTATACACGCACTTGGCGGAATAATTATCGCCAATAATACAGCGGCATGAACCATCGCTCGATGTACCTGGCGGCATGAACCATCGCCAATAATATAGTGGAATGAAGCATCGCTACACATGTACCCGGCGGCATGAACCATCGCCAATCAATATAGCGGAATGAGACATCGCTATCAATATACCTGGCGGCATGAACCATCGCCAACAAATATAGCGGAATGAAACATCGCTATCAAGATACCTGGCGGCATGAACCATCGCCAACTGAATCAGCGGAACAGATCAAGGACTTAAGAGGTACTCATATGCATGTAGCACTTTGTTCCTTTCGGACCCAAGAGGTGGCTCACATTACATGCAGCACTTTGTTCCCGATCGTGTCGCTCCAATATCGCTAATGTAGCTGTTCCGGTCTTGTTATAACAACGGAATTTTAGGACCCCTCGCTTCGACATATAGCGGCATCATATGATATCCCTCGCTTCGACAATGACAGTGGCATGTACATCGCTTCGACATGACAGCGGCAAATATCATATTACCATCGCTTCATATGACAGCGGCAAGCACCTCCCTCGCTCGAATATAACAACCACTGGAATCTTCCACTAGCTCCATATAAATGCATCAATGTTAATACAACAGTTCACAAATCCTACTACGTCATATCGGCGGCTCGATAATATCCCTCGCTTCGACAATGACAGCGGCATGTACATCGCTTCGACATGACATCGGCAAATATTATGATCCATCGCTGATGATATACCCGTAGTAGGACGCTAAAAGTAACAAATTGTATATTCAATAACAATTGAAATCATACCACAATATCCCACTGTCTGTTGTCAACCATCCATGTCCTTAGACAGCATATCACATTTCTCATTTCCTGATTTTCCTACAAAATCAGATCCCTTAGCACATAATACATGGAGTGGCAGACATTACCATTAATGCCATCACATCGTATTCTACACGATTCCTGCAACCACAATAATCAGTAATACCACTTTTCATATCGTAAAAGCACATAAGCAATTAGTTGTGTCACACAACACTAATACCATCATGTATAAATATGTGCTACCAATTCCTATCAACAAGTTCCTAGGCCCTTAACAGCCCCAAAGAGCAACCACTGCTCTGATACCACTAATGTAAGGGCCCCCGTGCCCTTAACCCACAATTAGTGCATTAAGCCACACATTTGGTGCATTCAATCACGTGTAAAGGGAAACTACATGTAAACGTGGCACACAATACCACCTATAAAATTTCTTGCTTCATTTATTCCATTCCATGCAATATCCGATTCCCTAGATTAATACCATTTAATACATCATGCACCCATGTAATACACTAATCACAATCTCAATTCATCTAGCAATTCTCTAGTTAATTGCTCACACATATAATGAAAAGAGAAAGGTCTATGCCTCTTTATACAACACATATACACATAATTATTGCTCACACACGAGCATCGAATAAACCTATGTGTACGTAATGTATAAAAAGGGCATACACAATATCCAGCTCCACATAAGCTCCGGTGCCTCGATCCTAGAATCACCTCCAATTCATAGCTCGATCACAGCTCCAGAGCTACCATTGTACCTGTTTCACCTGCCCCAACAGAGACAGCCCCCACACGGGGTGAGCATACCAATACCACCAAACCAATAATCACAATTATATAATTCGTAAATTACAACAATGTAATTGCCAAGAATTTAAATGATACTCCCTGGATGACATCATCCTCATCCGGGAACCCACTGTATTGTCCATGTTCTCAAAACAACCAAAATCATCAAATTCCAAATATCCAGTTAATCATTACACTGATTAACTATATCCCTAATCCACTTCAATATCGATAGAGGAATAAAATACAGATATCCTAGATATCTAGCCAAAGGTCACATTTCCTCGCTCGCTCAAAAGTAGCGGCATCACTTACCGATGTTCGCTTCATAGCGACCACATCCCGACAATTGCTCGCTCCAAAGCGGCGTCAAACAATACATAAGACCGACCAACATCACACACACAGTCCCGTTTTCGTTAACCAATTATTGCAAGATACCATATATTATGCATCGACTACTAACCCTTACCAATCATCTATCTCATGCACAACAATCGCAATAATATAATTAAGGTCATGCTCGTACGTTACACGTACCTTATGATTCCGTAGTTCAAGTCCAAACATTGCCTCAGTCCCGAGGTCCGATGGAGGAATGTGCTAAACACAATTCAATAACTCATAATCAATGAGTAATCCCAAATCATATGCACAAGCATGAAATCCGACCCCAATCATTCCAACATGATGATTAAATAGCAAATGGTCGATAATCACTCCCCAAAACCCGAGGGAGGACCCAAAATAATATTTTCCAAAATCGCCCTACCGATCGATCGGTCACTGTTCACAAAATCAATTTAAGCTACGGCTTTGCACCGATCGATCGGTCCAAGCTACCGATCGATCGCTAGCCACCCACCGATCGATCGGTCTTTCTTACCGATCGACCGCTAAAGATCGAAATAAACGCCCATCGCTACGCACATGCACAGATCGATCGGTCGCTGTGCGAACCCAAAAATCACCATTTTTAAAAGCTTGAAAACCTCCACCAATCACACCCAAACTTCCTCAAACTCGAAAATAACCACATACTAACACCCTAGTACACTCAACAAGGGTTAAAAACCATTTTAAAACAAAGCCCATAAGATTTCAAGATTTTACAAAAATCTCCCAAAACAACTCAAATTCAAAACTCAACCAAATCCATCAAAATTACAATCAAATCGAAGCTAAAAGAGAGGAGATTGAGATTACCAGCTTTTCTTCAAAAATCCGGCCCCTAAATCGTGTTCCCAACGATTTTGTTGAAGGGGAAAGGAGGTGAAGGGTTTTGGGGTAAAGCGGGGAGAGAGAAAGGGAAGAGAGCGATGAGAGAGAGATGATTCCGGGAAAAAATGACGGAATCCCGAGTCCATCTGGTATATATAGCAAAAATGTTCCAAAAAAACAATACCTCCACAAATACATCATGATTCATGAAAAATCATCTATTTTCAAAAACTCTCTCTCCAACATCAAATCCTCACACCAGCCCCAACATAAAGCACCCCGGACTCCAAGTCCCACCAAAAACCCAACTCCTAGGTTTTCCACCAAAATGATAATACAATCTCAACATTTGGATCCAACGATCCCAAATGCCTGATTTAACAACCTCGGGAGACCCAAAACCGCAATTAATTCCTAATTGCCACAATTAAAAATCCATTAAGGATTATTACCACACCGGGACTAACATCATTAATCCCCGGGCATCACACAAGCAGTTGTGTCTCGATCAAGTACGGAAGCCGAATATTGTAGTTTAGCAAATGCTACCTCTGATGCAGGATTTTTAGGAAGGGGGGGCAAAAAAAAATTTAAAAGAGAAAATATAGGCCAAAAAAAATTTAGAGGCAAAAATATAATTTTATGGGGGGCAAAATGTAATTTTAAGGGGCAAATTATAATTTTCTAGGATAAAATCACAATTTTTTTAAAAAAAATTATCATTTTTCAAGTAAAAAAAATTATTTTTTTGGGGTAAGGAGGGGCACTTGCCCCCCCTTGCCCCTTAACAGATCCGCCCTTGCATATCATTACAACAACCTCCAGTTCTTTAGTGTGACAATGTTAGCATAATAGCACTAAGTGTTAATCCCGTCCAACATGCTCGTACCAAGCATGTTGAGCTTGATCTTCATTTTGTTCGAGAGAAGACATTAAACAAGTCACTTTATGTTTAACGTGTTCCTTCCTTCGATCAAACTGCGGATGTTCTTACCAAGCCTTTACGTTTCACCGCCTTCGTTCCAAGCTCAGAGTAGAATGTAATCCCCTGCTGAGCTTGAGGGAGAAAGTTAAAGCAAGAGATTCAGTGGCCCAACCACCAAGTCCATATGCTAATCAAAAGCCCAACCCATGCATATGATATCTGGAACCAACTAGAAGATTCAAAGGATTTAGCAGAATAAATATTGTTATATTTGTTGAGTTAGTTACAACAGAATGATATGTTGAATGATATGTTGTAAATATCTGATTGGTTGATTAAGAGGCTAAATTACATATAAATTGTACCCAGCGTTATTCAGAGAAAACATGGAATGAGAATTTTGCTTGATTGTAACTCAGTCTAATGTTCAATCTTATTTCCGAATAATGATTGTATAATTGTATGCGTAATCTTTAAGCTAAAAATGATATTAACTATAAGGAAGAGGAGCCCCAAGCCAATATGCAACACATAACACGATATTTAATTTACGTAATCCAAAAAGTCTCCTAAGCGGATTAGTGCCGATTAGCGATGCAAAATGAGGTTCTTTTGATGCTCAGTATGACGGTACACTCGACAATTAAGTGTGTCAAAACAGTGGTTATGATTCTATCCACATCGTAAGCACGATGAGGCGCTGATTCTTGTTGGGCCCTCTTTCCTTATAGTGGTATTTCTATGGGCTGGCCCAGTAGTAGGCATCCAATGGGATGTAATTGATATTTTTCTTGGACAAACTAAAAATATATTTTTGTTTCCTCCATGGAAAAAAATCTCATCATTTTTTAGTTTTGCACTCCAGTTTTGTCTCTGCCATTTGAGGGAGTAAGATGAGAAGAGAGTACGAGGGAATAGATTATTATAAAAACCAACTTAAACTTTCAATTTCTACGAGAATATTCCATGATCTTGAAGATGCACACCGGTATTTTTTTCATTGAGAATCCATGCTCACACGTATAAGCTGGACACACCACCCCATTGCAAGAATTCCATAAAAAGACTGGAAATATTGGACACAAACAACTACACAAGCACAGAAGTTAAGCTGATCCATAATCACACAAGTTGCAAGTGTATGATTCGTCTTTCAATAACTTATACAATCGCACTTCTTTTATTTTAGTATACCAAAACCAGGGACCAGAGAGAACCCAACCATACAAATGATGGGTTGCCTCTCGCCCTCGTATATCACGCTTGTCACTCACAACACTGATTCGCCAACACTAAATCCTCTATCAGCAGCATAATCTACAAAACTGTATAATGGCAGAACTTTCTCACCGTATTTATCGAATCCATCCAATGCCTTTTTAGCCTGAGACTTCATATCTGCAGCCACTTCCATCGCCTTCTCAACACCATATACAGATACATAACTTTTACCTTTCCTTTTATTCTCCCCACCCTTAATCTCCGCCCCTGATTTTGCTTCCAAAATATCATCAACCACCTGATACAGAACACCAACAGCCTGACCATATTGTCTCAGATGCTGAATCTCATCATCCGAAGCGCCAGCTAGAAGGCCTCCACACGCAGCTGAGCACTGACTCATTTCACCAAACTTCTTTTCTTGGACGAAATCAACTGCGTTTGGTCCACCCTCGAGGTCCATAAACTGACCAGCAGCCATGCCAGTGGACCCAACTGCTCTTGCAATCTCGGCTATTACTCGAATGAGGCGAGCCTCGGGGATGAGATCAGTTGGGGTGTGTGAAACGATGTGGCGGAAACCAAGAGGGAACAATGCATCCCCAGCTAGTATTGCCATGTCGACTCCAAATTTCGTGTGACTAGAGGGTTGACCTCTTCGAGATGGGTCATCATCCATACATGGCAAGTCATCGTGAATAAGTGAAGCAGCATGCACCTATTTATAAAGGCAGGTACACATAATGCATAGGAGATACAAGAAGAAATCAACTAAAATTGATTGATGAATTGAACAAATGCAATAACCAACAGAGTTAGAACTTCCCTTGGACTAAAGTTTTAGACACCCGATTCTCAATAAATTTTAAACCTCAAAGGAAGCATATTCATGCCTAATCATATCTTCCTATAGCAAAGAAATAATTTCCTGTCGCCATCAGAAATACAACTACCAAAGGACAAATATTGAACACCTAACTGAATTAGTTTCAAACTATCTACGAACCAATCCCTATTTATAATCAACTTCAATTCATTTGTTGGATGACGGTGAAAATTATACGAAATTTTTTCCTAATCCAGATAGTAAAGATGAAAGTGACATGAATAAAATCAACAAAAAAACAAATGCTGAATCCTAATTCCGAGATTTCAGCACCAAAAGTACCAGTTCATCAATTTGGATATCATATACTTCACGAACCAGAACTCCAGAAGGAAAGAGAAAAAGGGAAGAAAGCTAACCATTTCCAGAGCACAGGCAGTGGGGAAGGCAGCCTGGCGATTACCACCAAAAATCTCACAGGCGGCGACACACATGACCGGCGGCGCTCTCTTGGCGCCTTTAGCCAGAACTGAATAGCGCATGGCTTCATAGATCTGCTGCGGGTACTGCACGGGTATAGCCTCGTCGAGTTTCTGGTCGATCTCCTTAATCAGAGAGGTCCAATAGGTTTTGAGATCAAATTGAGCAGAAACTGAAGCGGAGCCGCACCCGATTGCGCGGCGTATGATCGGAGAAGTCGTCTTCGGGAAGGAAACCTGTGGAGATGGGGTGATTAGTGTAGTGAACACCATAATTGAGGCGAAATAGGAACAAACTGGGAGATTCTTCTTCAGAGTCGGACCAAATTTCGACGATGGTGATAAGGTAAACGAAAGCGAAAGGAACAAAGCAAAATTTACATGAGCTACGTGGCAAGTTTTGGTTGGATGAATAAGTGCAGGTGCTTTATACGGTTATACCTAAGCCCTACAACGACCTAAAAACATGAGTTTTTTTCCCTCAAAAATAAAAATAAAGAAAAATTTGGTAGAATTCTACTTACAAGTTTAATTTTAGAAAAAATAAAAAAAATAATTTAACGAATTTTATTTTAAAACAAAATTACGACAGTTTAATTTAAAACAGTTAAATATATCATAACATGCTTCTCTTCTTCTGTTTTATGTGCCTTTTTTAAAAGAAGTAATATGAGAAACAAAAAATAACATTCAAAAGCTACTTTTTTTTTACTATAAAAGCAGATACAAACTTTTAAAAAGCAAACCAAAACTCTCTCGTAGTTCAAGATTATTTAACTCAAATTGGTAGGAGTTGCACAAAGGCAAACCTACTATATCACAAATTATAACGTAGGCTCGACTATTTGAGCTTATCTTTTATGGACACCCCTTCCAATTGCAATGAAGGTCACACATCTAGGCCATGAGCCTTCTCCATTGCTCATCGACCCCCTTCAGGTAAGTATGGATCTAGCAAAGTTCCTTCTCTTTTGATGCTTCCGTGTTTTAGGTTGGATCCTAATTCAATGTGGGATTTGGAATCAATCAATATTTGTAAATCCAAAATTGGTCCAATAGAATAGTGGTTTTTGTAATACTAACCACAACTTTTATGACTGATCAACAACTTTTAGGACTGATCAAAAATAGTCACAAGAAAATTGTTTTAATAAAAAATAGTCCCAAACTTTTGTTTTAATCAATACTAGTCTCAGATTTTCGTTTTAAATCAAAAGTGGTTCAAATCCTCTTATTCAATTACATGACCACTTTTGTTAAAAATTAATTTTCGTGTGACTAAATTTGTTAAAAAACATTTACGCGAGAATATTTTTGATTAAAAACAATTCTACGGGACTATATTTAATTAGTTTTAAAAAGTTGGGACTAGTATTGTAAAAATTCATATTTTATGGGACAATTTTTTTCGTATTTACCGTAAATTTTATACTCGTCGTGTACATATTAAACCTTGAATCTGCTCTTCACCAAGTCTAGCATCACAGGACATTTTTAATCAAATTATACAATGACACTTTGAAATGATCATGGATAAGCCTCTATAATGCATCCTATGCGTATTTGGTTGAAAACAATGCATAGGTGTTAAAAAAAAACGTAACATAAGAAAAGAGGCATCAGCCTTTGGTACCATTTCAAACATGTCGCCGCCGACATCCTCCCCACACCTTGGTGACAAGGTGCAATGGACATGACATGAGGGAAATCGAAGTTAACCCCTCGAATCCACGGAAAAGCCTTCACCAAGGTGCTAAGACCCGTCCCATCACCGCCACCAACATCCACCACAGAACCGGTCCCCTCAAACGCCTTAGGGTACTGATCAATGACTGCCGACACAACCAACCTCGCATGGCATGCCATTCCATCATTGATCAACTTACTATGATCAGGATTCGCTGCCGCATATTCCCACAAGTCGACCCCACCATTCGCGGCCTCGAGTGGAGTAGCACCTTTCAGCAAAGCACGTTTGCTTAGGACATGCCATGGGGCGAGCATCACCGGACTAGTCTCTAACAGGATGAGAGCAGCCATGCCATCTTTCGACAACAATCGAGATCGTGGCGTTTGGGTGTAGCATACCAACGATTCTTGGTCTCGAATTATTCGAGTTCGCTTGAAGAAACCATGGTGAATCAAGTATCTCATTATGCGTTGGAGGGCGGAGGAGTCGCAGCATAGAGCCATGGATAGCTCGGGAAGCGTGATGGATCCGCCGTGCCGTTCTACGGTTTCAGAAATTTGGAGTTCTATGGCACATTTCAATACTGCCATTGGAGTGAAAGCAAACACATACTTCCATATATCCACTTGGGCTGCGTGTGCTTCTTCTTCTTTCTTTACTGCCTTTGTTTTCGTTTTTGCTTCCATTGTTTGTTTTTCAAATGAAGTGTATAATTACCTATACTACCTATGTTCTTATATAGTAATCGGGGAAGTCTTGTATCAATAAATTTTGTATTTTTAAACGTACTTAACAAAAATATTCATTTTTTTTAATAAACTGTTGGAGTGCAATAATTATCCATGTTTGGAGAGCGATCGAAGTGTGGCGCTTGAGCTGCTGCTATACTGTTTAAATATTAGAGTTGCACCATTATCACCAACTATAGTTTTTCCTACAGGTATCAAAGCCAATGTCTCGTGTTCGATTTTCATGAGTTACAAGCTAGTGCAATTATTGGGCGAGAGATTGTTGGAGTGCAATTATTGTCACTGTTTGGAGAGCGATCGAAGTGTGGCGCTTGAGATGCTATACAGTTTAAAGATTAGAGTTGCACTGTTACCACCAACTATAACTTTTGGTAAAGCGTCAAGCGTTTGATCCTACATAAACAAATAATTAAAAAAAAACTACAACTGTAACTTAAATTTATTCATCTATCAATAAATCTCATATTTCATCCATGTTAAGTAAGTTGATATTGTCCCAAGGACACTGCTCTTAGATGCATCATCACTTTTTATTTACTTAGATGTATCATCACTTTTATTTACTACCCATGTAAAATATTCCACATTGATGGTGGATGCACTCCTAAAACAATGTCTCTGTGGTATCATCAATATTTCCATTCATAATCCCTGGTTTCTTGTTAAATATTAAACATAACATAGTATTATTTTATCCCATTTTGGCATAGTTTACTCATCAAATAACATAGCAACCGCCTCTAATGGGGGGTGGCTGAGTTGATGGATTATGTGAGCGTAGATGCATTTGGTCACTAATTCGATTCCCCTTATGAATATTTTCTCGGTCCAGCCTGTCGCACCAGGTTGCGTAATGCAGTTTACTTGGCTGACGTGGTTTACAGACTGTTGAGTCAGCCTAAGGATTTTCCTAATGGACATCCAAAAGGTAGCGACTGCGGCGGTGATAGACTTGCTTTGGGACAAGAGTTGGCTCTTGCCCGACATAATATTTTGCCAACTTTCTTCGATTACCAATTGCTGTCATGAGAAGCACCGAGTTTACTGTAAACTAATATTTTAAAGCTACATAATCACTACCGATTAATCTTAAAGTTCAAAGCAAGAACCTTTCCCAAAACACAGAAAATTCAATTATGCATTTGAGTCTTGAAGCTTCGGTGGGTTTCAATAAAACGAAAGTTAAGAGTATTTAGCAAGATTTGTGTGATTCTCTTTCGGCAGAGAAAATACATTTTGTTTTCTTGAATTTTAATAATTCGTTGATTAATTAATCTGGGGCTATAAATTATAAATTATTATCATTATCCGAAGCTGATGACTTGATCAAATTGTTTTCTCAATTTTTTTCTGAAATGAATTCTTTGACTTACGTCTTTGTCTTTGTACTGGACTATAGTTTCGAGAAAATTAATTATCACATCAAATATTAATTTCATACATCATAAAACTTGGGAGTACTAGGATTTACTTATTCTTAAATTATTGATTTATTAATCTTTTATGCGATTATTATTATATCTGTTTCCTTTTCCTTATACTTTCTTTGATCTGGATATATTTAAAAAAATTCTTGATTTTTCTATCACGGTTGCCTACGTCAGAGGTATGGCTAGAAAGTCAAAGTCATATCGTGTATAGACGTGAAAATATGCATGTTTCGAGTACATAAATTTGTCCACCGTATTAAAAGTTTCTGGTTCCACCTCTGGCTGCCAGTTCCTCTTCATTTTAAAAAAAAATAGCAACCTTTTCAAGTGGAAAGTGGATAACAATATTATCTATATTACTAAAACTAGTAACATAAGATTTGCCCAAGTTAAGGATATATACAAAATAGATGACCAGAATCAGTAGCATAAGATCGACAACGGCGCTTGATAAAAAAGAAGAAGAAAAAAAAAAGAATTGACAGTTCATTAGTTATAAAAGAAAGAACATCTTGAGCATCAAAATGTAACAGAAAGTGAAATGGTCATGCCATAGGGAGTAGTATTTTGTGAAGCAAAAGAGTCGAATAGAAATATATCGAAGATGGCTATTCTTAGCCACCTTTGCTTAATATGTAGTATTAGTATCTATATTTAGATTTTCGCTCAAACTCAAAGATATGGACGTTGACGCTGAAAAATAAAGGTATGTTGCGCTCGAGCAATATACGACATGTATCCGTATTATTTGATGAAATACGTGGATTATGCGAGATTATGTGGCTACATGGTTTATTTTAATTATGTGGCATTCACGACATTTAGATTGGTACATCGGTATATGAAAATAATATTTCGTTAACACATGTCATTTTTATACATACATCAATGCATGACATACACGTTGAGCTACAATTCTTCGATACCTGATATTTCTTGGATTCTGATATCAATAATTGATGATTGGTACGGCATTACTATACTGGCATTACATGGCCCGATAGGCATAGGAAATCATGGTCCCTTTGATTGATATAATTTGTTGAAACGGGGATCAGTGGCATCTTGCTGACGTCATCCACCTGTATATCTCTATATGATACAATATCAAGAGCTGGGATTTGTTGACGCTTTACAGACGCACCATATGGACATACATCTCTTTGCTTGACAGGCTCGAGCTATTGAGATATTTGGACTTTCATTTATTAACTTAAATATAACCAGTATGGGTATATAATATGATACCGAAAACACATGCATTTTATTGTATTACGTCATATATCACATTTTGCGGTTAATAAGTTTCATAAGGTTTGGGCATCTGAATTAATAAGTTTCACCGAAATGAGGTTTCATGAACCACTCTTAAAGCTGCAACGTCACATAAATAATTAAATAAATAATCGCCCAAACATTAAAATAAGCAAAACAGGAACTAAATGTGGAGTGGGTAGTGTATTGTGTTGTAAGTGCGATAAATTGATAATAACAGTAATAAACTAGCTGCTTTCAGAATTTTTCCAATCAACTAAATTAAGGATGTCAAATGAATTTTAAACAATGGAAAAAAAAAATTCAGAGTTTAAGGTTAATGATTATACGTACAAACAGGAATATACAAACAGCCTGAATCAAAGACACCAGACCCTTCTTCTCTCTCAGCCGCATATATATTTTATATGAAGTTCAACTATCAAGGACTTGCTTAACTTTTCGAAATCGATTTTATAAGGAGTTTGAGAAGCACTTTCCTTCGTGTTGAGTTTCATATATTAGAGTGATTTTTATTGTCATCAATGTAGACACTTAATATAAACAAACAGGGGGCAATATGAACGTAACTATAGGAAGTGGCAGACTATGTTGGTAAAGTTGTAATGACTGAGTCTTTAGATTCCAAGAAGTGGTGAAGATTTCTCAGATTTGTAGCTGATGACAATTCAGCCATATGATATCGATAATAGACATTTTATCTCATATGATTTTTAAATAAGTATTTTACCCACTGTGGTATCTCTAATAGACACTTTAAACTTTTGACCCCCGTGGTTTGTAAATAGACAATTTACCCATATATGATTTTCAAAATAAGCAATGTACTCTTATGTGGTATTCTTAATAGACAATTTACCCCTTGTGGTTTATAAATAGGCAGTTTACCCCATTTGTTTTCAAAATAAACACTTTAACCCGCCTCCTGTGGTTTGCAAAATATAGCATACACGAAGTGAGTGAATATTTACAAACTACAGAGATTAAACTGGTTATTTTCATGAATCATCGGGGGTTAAACTGATTATTTTCACGAATCATTGTGGGTTAAACTGCATATTTTCATACCACATGGGGATAAACTGCCTATTTTGAAAACCACTGGGGGTAAACTACCTATTTTTAACTACAGTGAGATAATCTGCTTATTTGAGAAACCACATGAGGAAATGTTATTGCCAGAATAATTATTGTTACTGCATGAAAATTGCTCCGACAGCAACAATAATTACTCCGACAATATCATAACACTTTCCAAAAAGTTAGCTTTAGTATTTTCCGTTCAATCCTAAAGAGCGAACTCAATTCAACATCTCAGTACTCAATTTGAATAAGAACTTTTTAAGAACAGAAGTATTGCAATTCTCTAGTGCTCTCAAAACAGATAAATAACTTTGAAATTTTTTTTCAAATAAAACAAGTTTTTTTGAAATGATCTATTCAACTTCTTTACACCATTTTCTGTATGTAGATTGTTCATATAAAATGGTGTTAGAGCGAGTTATTCTTATAAGAGTATTTTAATTAATATTTTTTAAAATGAGTCATTTTGAGAGCATGCCTTATAAAAAGTTACACGATATCTTGATGTGAAGAATATGAGAACTGAAAAATTCACATGCAGACACATTCGGCAGCAATGATTGATGACATGTTGTATGTTATCACTTATAGACTCCATATGATGAAGGTGAACACTACATGTAAAAGCTCATATAATATATAATAATGGTCTAATGGACAAGCAAAGTCGAAAGGAAGGTCTCCTTCGATAACATGGCCATGGTTGGATGGTTAGTGGAGATTGTGCTAGGCTCTTCAAGTCAGAAGTACAATTTATTCATCATACCTCATTATAACGTTAGCTCTAATTCACAAAAATAATCTCATTGTGATTTTTATCCAAACTTTGTTTTAATTATCAGGGGCAAAGAGTGTTAGTGAGACGTAGTATGCACAGGCAAACTCCGAGAAGCTGGGCTTGTGTTCTCACTTCTTATGATGCGTTTGAAAGTATAGTCAAAGAATCATTTGAAAAATTTGTAAGCTTTAGGTGTTTTTGATAACATTCATATGTTTTTCACGTGCTAAATTTTTTCTCCGCAGCTGAATGCTAAAATTCTTGATTCGGCTTTCCAGATAATTTGGTCATCGACATCGCGCCTTGTGTGGTTGCATGTCTAACTAGTATATAATAATGGTCTAATGGACAAGCAAAGTCGAAAGGAAGGTTTATTTTGATACCATTGCCAAAGATATCATTTCTAAGGTCTTATGTAAATCAATATTTAGCAAAACTAAAAAAGTGTAGTTTAGCCAACAAATTCTTGGATAAATAACTCAGACTAGCTGGGTAGACAACAATTCACCTGGTTCTCAAAGAGAAAGAAAGGAGGATGCCACTGTATGTTTCATAACCAAGTTGAAGAAGTGGCTAACCAGTTGAGGACAAAGAAAAATCATAATTGCATTTTTGGGGTGTAAAATTGCAATTTTTTCAAAAAAAAATTAGGATAATAAAAAAGAATTTGTCAAGGGAGGTTATTTGTCATCCATTGTCTCAATGTGGCTCCGCCCTTGAGGCTCACACCATGAATTTTTAAAATAATAATAAAATCATTCTAATTGAATATTTTTTAATTATTTATTAAAAAAATCTTCTCAAATATCATCTTTAAAGTTCTTGATTTGTACCCACGCAACGTGTGAATATATTAGTATTTCATATTTCATAAACGAGATAAGAAGTTTATTTAAAATTGGAGGCAGAAAAATCTGTAAAATCAGTCGCCGTTAAAAACGGTGAACATAAGCGCGCCTTTTCACATGTTAAGAAAACGTGTTGGTGAAACGTTGAAGGAAAACCACCTGTGTATGCCCTTTCTTAATATTCGCGTCGTTTCGCTCCTTAATTCAAATCCCTGTTTCATATTCAGTAATTCAGACGTCAATCCGCACTTGAAGCAGAGTTCAGTTCAAGATTTCTGCAATTACCATCAATTGTTTTTTTCTCGAAAGGTCCCTTTTTCATTATTTTCTCCATAATTTGATTTTGTTTCAGTTTAATAAATATATTCAGTTTCCCACGCAGTACAGAATCAGGAACATGGAACTCAATTTTTTTCTTTTTTGTTTTCACAGTGCTGGGAAATCAAAATGATGGGTTCTTTTCTCACAAGAGTATTATTGTAAGTTTTGCAAGAACTTTCAACTTTTTCTGATTTTTTTTAGTTGGTTTTTTGCAATTATGGATTCCAAACCATTCAAGAATTGCTTTTTTTTTTTATTTTTTGTTTCACAGGATGGGATTCGGATGTGTTTATCCAGCGTATGAATGCTATAAAACTGTTGAAAAGCATGATTTAGAGATTGAGCAACTCAAGTTTTGGTGTCAATACTGGTATATTTATGTGTTCCTGTGAAAATTAAATGTCACTTCAATTTTTGGCAAATTATCAAACAGATAATTTTGTTTTGTTGATTTTTTTTTTGTAGGATTATAATTGCATTGCTTGCAGTATGTGAAAGAGTAGGCGATAACATTATATCATGGTAATCAATTATTACTTTGTTTCATCTTTTATCCACATTTACGCAAGTTAATTCGATCATATGATCCTCGAGTAATTTGTAATCAAGATTGGATTACGACTATTTCAACTGAACACGTGTTTATGGCTTTTTTGCCCATAAGGTTACCTCTATATGGTGAAGCCAAGCTTGCATTAGTCTTAAGCCTTTGGCATCCTAAAACAAGAGTAAGTAGTCTAAATGATGCCAGTTTCTGGGCTACTTCAAATCATAGAGGCTAAAATTTGTTGAATATATTTTTTATGGTAATTGTTTTTGTATGCTTTTGTAGGCAACTGTGCACCTGTACAGTTCATTTCTTCGGCCATATGTGGCGAAACATGAGAAAGAAATCGATTTAAATTTGGCGAAAATGGGGGAAAATGCAGCCGGGGTTGCAAATTTAGCTTGGCAAAAGGCTTTGAGTTGTGGGCAGAATAGACTCTCGGAGGTTTTGCAGTTTATTTCTTCTCAATCAGCAATTTGCAGGTCTCATACCCATCAAGAATCCACAACCAAATGATGATAATTTGTTTTTAAACCTTTGCAAGATTAGTAGTAGTCGAGCACACACACACATTGTATGTGTGTATACGAACTTTTTGTTATGGATTGAGATAATTTAATGTAGTAGAACAATGTTGGATTGATAGATAAAATGGAACTTCGGATACTAATGGGAGATTGGTGGCAATCCTAGAGAATATTATTTTGCTATTGTTACGATCCAAAATAATAAAGAAATGTCCAATCTATGATTTTTATTTTTATTTTTTACATTTCAATTTTGATTTCAAAAATACTAAAATGTGAATAGAATTGTTCTCTATCACAATTTTGCATATGCAATGCTCGATCTTATTTCAGTGTGTTTGGATAGAAAAATTGAATTAAAAAATAATTTTCCAGAATAAATATGTTGTAATAGAGAAGATACTTTAGAAAAGCACTTAAAAAGAATAATATAACAACAAAATGTGGATTTTAGAGCTTCAACATCATCCGATTTCCTTGAGAAAGTTTCTAAAAATATTTTTTAATACTTTTTATTCGAATATTTATGCTTTTGTATTGAAATTGGTCTAGACTTACTTGGTCGGCCGGTTGGTCACTTGAGGGAAGCCCATAAGAAACCGAAAACCAAAATCTGACATCGTCCAAAGCCATGGCAAAATCCTTGATGAGAATTTTAGATGAACGTTAGCAGAAGAACCTATCATGAATTCTTGGTGATTATTATATATTGAATTGATTCAAGATTTATTTTACTTGAACATAAAGCCTGCTAGTTCTCAGAAAAATCCAAGCGTGTCGATGATTGGTAGTCGTTCGACAGAATGCTTAAATAAAATAACACACTTGTCAAAAATACACTGCAGAGTGATGAAGTTCTTGTTGGGCAGGTAAAGTTGGCATCTTTAACTCCTTGGCTGTTTACTTTTTGCGATTTATTTGTTTATTTTTGGGAATTTGGACCCACCATGGCCACGTGTCATTCTTGTGCACTGTGCTCGACGGTTTACTTTCTGGGATGTGCATCAATATTCCAACATTTGGTTATAAACAAAATGTAGCTGCATTAGATTTTTTAATATTTTTAGCGAATAATCTGTGTTTGCAGTTGGCCGGATCATAATTTTGGTGATGCTTTTGTATTTATACATTTTGTATGATTTTTAAGATCGCATAATTTCTTGCGTGTTATTTTCCATTGCTGATGGAGTCTGATGTGGGGAGTGACTATTGTACTTTAGGTATTTGAAATATTGGTCGGCAGAAATAATAACTTGGTTCTTCAGTTCACTGTGGCTGTAATTTGAACATGCTATGTTGATATCCACTTGAATGTTTTTTTTAGCAACTATTCACACCTCAGAACATTTGAGCTTCTAATCAGAATTAAATAGAAACAGTTGAGTAGTTGTTGAATATGTAGATTCAGAAACATTTGGTTGTTAAGACTTGAATAAATTCAAGATATTTATGATGGCACGCTGCCGTTGGTCAGTAATGTGGGTTGGCTTGGATTCCTTAGTGGTTCGCGCATTGGAGGGCACGCTTTGGGATGGTGGAGGAGCTATTATTTCCAGCCCCCTAACCTACTGTGGCACCGAGGGCTGCACCGATCGGTTCCCTCCCCCTTTTTCTTGCTAAGCCTTTCTATCTAGTCCATCCCCTGCTTCGGACAAAGTCTCCTAGGAGTTCCCTTAGAAGACTATTGAAAATGGCAGGAAGTCAGATAGGCAAGGATCCTCCTTTAGTATGAGATGCATATGAACTGGTGGAAGTTTTGGCATAGGATATAGATCTTGGGAATCAAGTAACAAAAAATGTAGCACGAGATTAATTTCTGGCTGTGACTATATTAATTCCCAGTATGTTTGTGAATTTTAATACACTACTTGATAATTTACCTGTATACGTTAAAAGACAGGAATGATATGCATTGATATCCACGTCAAGTTTCATAGAGCTGATTGTGGAAAAGGCAGCATAAGTCTGTCAATTATTTATCTTCTGTTGTTTGGTGTACACATCTCTTAGGAGAATCTACCATTTGGAATTGTTTGGTATTTTATCACTTGATTTTGTCTGTTATTATTTATGTCCCCTATAATTCTTCGTAGTTTCCACTTCCCCACTTCCAATTTACACAGAAAGAAATCTCTAGCCTAGCTGGACGACCCTTGTAGGCTTAGAGCATTCTTCCTGTCTTGAAGATCTTATGTTACCCAATTGCGGAAGAGAGAAAATGAATACGATCAGTTCTCGTATATGGCTTTATTTGCAGTTATTGTCGTTAGTTATGATGTGCAGATTTTCAGGGACTCTACCTTCTTGTTACTGCTATTTGTCTTTCTCAAATTCTGAGCTTTGGAGATAAACTTCTTTTCTCTATTATCCATCTTTTTCTCACCTGAAATTTCATGCTGCAGATTGCTATGACCCTTTGGATCCAAATGGAAATGTTACTGTCGCCTTTGACACCCTTAGGTACACAAGTGATGGCTATGTGGTTAGTATTCTTAGCAGATTCTAAACTATTCCAGTTCTAAGGTCTGTTACTTTTCTAAAAAAAATATTATTTTCTTTATAATTGCAGGACAGAGTAACCATCCAAAATTACTACCAGTATCGTCATGTGGAGGAACCAGGTTGGAAGCTCGGGTGGACATGGGCTAAAAATGAGGTTATTTGGTCAATATCTGGTGCTTTTGCCATCCAACAAGAAAACTGTTCCATCATTCAAATACCACGTACCACATTTTTGCAAACCAGATCCTGTAATAGTCGATTTGATGCCAGATGCGACGACACAAAATCGTCCGGATGGTTATTGCCTTGGCAGCATTCTTTCTTCCTGGGCTATTAACCCTTCTACATCTTACTCGTCTTTTGAAGTTCGGTTGGGAATTTGGAGCAGAATTCTACTGGATACAAGCCTCTGAATTTAACCTTAACTGCCCCAGGACCTGGTTACTCTTGTGGCCAGTTATGGACTCTAGTCCCACAGTGTATTCGATTATTGGAGGCAGACGAGAAGAGCAGGTTTCAAGTAAGTATTTTAATCACGAAGAGTATGATATAATGAATCTGCTCCAATTTTTCCCACCACCAAACTGAAAATTTACCATCTTGGTACCGTTTTAGAAACAAGTAATCTTAGGTCTATTTTATATACTTTTTACTATCAAACAGTTGGAGGAAACTAAGTTCATTCGTACGAGGGATTTGTTCCACAGCATCCTTTATTAAAGGTTTATATAACTGACAGGGACATGGAAATCAACATGCACATACTCCAGTATATCGCGAGCAAAACACCAATTTGCTGTGTTTCACTTTCAACATTTTACTATCCCACCATCACATCGTGCTCTTCGTGCACCTGTGGGTGTCGGGTTGCTGATCCGCTTGCAATTGCAATAGTATATGAAAGGATAGCTCCACCTCTTCAAAACTTCATTTCTCTAATGTGATTTATGTTGGAAATAAAAGAATATGTAATGTAAATCCTATTTCATATTGCATTCGCTCTTCACCAAACTTCTACTACTCTAAAGTGGTATTTGCAACCACTTCTCAGAAATACTTATATGTTTTTCAAACAAAAAACAGATTTTTGTTATTTGATTTCTTTGTTTCTGCTATTGATTCTCTAAAATAAAGCAGGTGAAAGCATAATAGAGAAGCAAATCATGACTTTTTTTTGGCAGTTTTCCCTACGTGATGGCAATTTTGTAATTAATTAAAGTTCATCTCAATGCTTTTTGTTAAAAATAACTTTTTTCAAAGGAAAAAAAACTTAAAAGTTGTTTATATAAACAATTACAAATACACCCTAAAACTAACCGTGTCCATATTCATCCCTTGATTAGTGAAAGGCATATTTCGGTCGAATTTGTTGGAATTGATCTGATCATGTGCACCGACGATATGTGTCCGCATCGGGTTCACTGGCATATTATGAACACTTGTGTTAGCATCGGAGGGTGAAAATAACGGTCTCAAATTTCAATTATGGAAAAAATTACTCAGAACATTTTGGTTCAACATCCTGGCTTTGGTCAGCCTTCGACTGCTTTTAGTTTCAGCTGGAGTCCCAGGTAGTTTCCAAAGCAAAGTTCTATAATTTCAAGAATTGGGATTTCTTGTTAATTATAAAATTTCTGATGAAGAGGGTCTATTTGATATTCTCTGTCTATGACTTCTGAGGTGAGAATAAGATCAAATAGACTTCAAAAATTTTATTATACTAAAATGCTTTGCGTTTAGCTTGGACATTTTGTCCTTGGGAATTTTATAAGTTTTGTTATTCTAAGGAAAATCCCTTTTGTCGTGTCAGCTCAGATTTGGATCAGAATTCAGAGCCGAATTGGTACAGCAGCAACTTTGGTTTGATCTGTGTAAGAAGGAAACAGAAGCGCAGACTTCATGGTGGAATTTTTATCGCTCTGGGTTCCTAAACCAAACCTCCACCTATCACAGCTCATGTATTTGTCACCCCTAAACTAATTCTACTTAGACTATGTAAAAAAATTGTTTCACTCTTCTATCATTTTGTTCGTTCAATGATTAAACTATTTTTTCGTTCATCTATACAATCATAAGATGCTCTGCACTACTAGTGTATATATAGAAGGAATTATGGCATCTACTTTGCAAGAAATCAAAGTTTCTGTAAGCATCCTCCATTAAGGGACTTTTTCGATTTATCTGTCATTGATCGAAAGATTAATGGGAAGTGAAGAGAAGAAGCAAGGACATAAGAATGCCGACCCCGGAAAAGCGATGATTCTAGCCATTGGGAAAGCCTTTCCTCACCAGCTTGTAATGCAAGAGTATCTGGTTGATGGCTACTTCAGAAACACCAACTGCGACGACCCCGACCTAAAGCAGAAGCTCACCCGCCTATGTAAGCTTTCTTTCTTTGCATATTTTGCAACTTTTTTACATCTTCCCTTCTCGTTAGTTTGAAAATCAGGGACTAGCTTAGGAATTCGACGGGGTTGGTTGTGGATGAAAGCTTAAAATAGTTTATTAATGGCTTATAACCAACTTGGGTTAACAATTTTCATAAAACGATGACGCATACGAAGTAGTTAATATAGGAATCCATTGTACAGTTGTGAGG
The DNA here is from genome assembly GCA_907163345.1 of Haberlea rhodopensis. NCBI lineage: Eukaryota > Viridiplantae > Streptophyta > Magnoliopsida > Lamiales > Gesneriaceae > Haberlea > Haberlea rhodopensis. The sequence goes on from CAJQUN010000903.1 coordinate 42,445, forward strand.
GACATAACACAGGTTGCGGCTATTTATTGGATTTTTGGGAACCGAAACATGGAGTCTTAGAAAAATTAGACTCGAGATATTGAGTTTTTTCGTCTCATGGATGAGGCAGTCTGCCATCCCCTGTTGAATCTGCCCCCGTTGAAAATATGATCCTCAGGAACTATTTGTTCAGTAAGAAAAAGAAGATAATTTCTTGAGTTACACAGATTGATAATGCTTTATTTTAATTTTTTTTCTAATTAAGATTACAAGTTTACACCGTCATTAACTCGACAGGCAAAACAACCACAGTTAAGACAAGATATGTAGTAATGTCAGAAGAAATCCTTAAAAAGTATCCTGAACTAAACATTGAAGGGGTTCCAACAGTCAAGCAAAGGCTGGACATTTGCAACTCAGCCGTCACAAACATGGCAATCGAGGCCTCACAATCTTGCATCAAAAAGTGGGGCAGGCCAGTTTCAGACATAACCCACTTAGTTTACGTTTCCTCCAGTGAAGCCCGAATGCCTGGCGGCGATATCTACCTCGCAAAAGGGCTGGGCCTCCGGCCAGAAACTCGCAGGGTCATGCTCTACTTCTCAGGATGCTCAGGTGGAGTGGCTGGTCTTCGTGTAGCGAAAGACATCACCGAGAACAATCCCGGAAGTCGAGTCTTGCTTGCAACCTCAGAAACTACCATTATTGGTTACAAGCCGCCGAGTGCCGAAAGGCCATATGATTTAGTTGGAGTCGCTTTGTTTGGTGACGGTGCTGGAGCCATGATCATTGGCTCGAACCCGACTCTAAACCTCGAGAAGCCGCTGTTTGAACTACACACATCAATGCAACATTTTTTACCCGATACAGAAAAGGTTATTGATGGGAGACTCACCGAAGAAGGCATAAGTTTCAAGCTGGAAAGGGAGCTTCCTCAGATAATTGAAGATAACATTCAAGATTTCTGTATCGAACTAATGGGATTTGCTGGATTTTCTGAAAAAGACTATAACAAATTGTTTTGGGCCGTTCATCCAGGAGGTCCGGCGATTTTAAACCGGTTGGAGAAGAAGTTGGAGCTTTTTCCAGACAAACTGAATGCCAGTAGGAGGGCTCTGACAGATTATGGAAATGCTAGTAGTAATACGATTGTGTATGTGCTGGAGTATATGTTAGAAGAGGCCAAAATTTTTAAGAAAGATGAAGAAATCTCACAATGTGATGACAAATGGGGACTGATCTTGGCTTTTGGCCCTGGGATTACATTTGAAGGGATTCTTACTAAAAATCTCACTGTGTGAGCCGTGTGAAAGATTGTAATTTGTTTCAAGGAAACAAGAAATAGGGTGCTAATATATATTCTTTCATACTTTCTATATTTCTATTCTAAATTGTAAGTGTTCGGTTCACCTCATTGTAAACCAGTCATTTTGGTAAACTATCATAAATTACTTACAAATTGCTATATTAGCATACAAATTAATATAGCAGGCATGAATAGCGAGAGTTTCGTGCATCAAATTTGTCCTTCGGTTAAATAATTGTTTGGTGGTTAATTAATTTCTATCTTCAAATCTTGATTTGCTCGTGTACATGGTTATTTAAGTAACAAACTAATTTATCAAAACAAAAATAAAAACATATTTAAGAAGCCTCAACAAGTAAAGAGAAGAACAAAATCAGAACAAAGATAGCTCGGCACAAGAATACTCACAAATCTTTAAAACAGTGTTATTCAAGAATCCATTTAAGTCTGATGAATGGACTCTACTGGAGAAAAAGAAAAAAGAAAGAAAGAGGGCAGAATCCTATTATAGTTTATGGGCATTTGCTTCTGTTGTTCCTGGTAGTGAGACTAGCGTAGCAAGGGCAGGCTGCAAAGTTTCCATAAGTCCCCGGTGGCACGCAGTTGCACCGGAAACAGCACGTCCCACAGACCCGCTGGCACAGATTTGGCCTTTTCGATAGTCGGCACCGAGCTGCACAAGCTCCACCACAATCTACACACACACCACAGTTAAGACGTATGAATATAATAAAGATGAATTATGATAAAGGGCGGACTGAGGAAGATTATGCAGAGGACTTGGTCTGGTAGTAGTTCGACTCAAGAAAATATAAACAAAGAAAGCAAAGTAAACCAATATTTGAATTCGAGTTAGGAGTCGAAGACTTGAGTCTTCCCGGGAGAATGAGATTTTACCAAGCGGATTAGGCCGAAGCTCAATAATAGTTTTCGATACTACTCAAGTTACTTGAACTTGAGTATCTCAAGCTTAGACAATCAGTATCGAGTTTTGAGAACAATATAGCGAAAAATATATAGGTAAATAATCTAGCAAAACGTAAACCGAGTCGATCATTATTAGGCTCGAATAGACACATATGAACCGTAAAATTTGAGAAATTTTACGGAAAGCCGTCAACATGATATCCTTATGCTAGTCCAAGACCACGAGAGGCGGAACCGTGGCAATTTACCCCTCGGTGTATTGATAATATGCATTTTATTCCCTAGTTTGTAAATATGTATTTTATCCCTCTGGTATCCATAATATGCAGTATAGCTCCATGTGGTTTGTAAATAGGCAGTTTACCCAATATGATTTTCTAAATAAGCATTTTATCCCACATAGTTTGCAAAACATAGCATACACAAATATTGTGTTCTTCACCCACTCACAAATTGTAGGATGATAAACTACCTAATTTGACAAACCACATGGAGTAAACTGTCTATTTTCAAATCACGGGGTAAACTGTCTACTTTTTAAAATCATAGTGGGTGTAAACTACCTATTTTCAAACCACAAGATTGTGATCTTCCTATTTAAAAAACCATAGAGGGTTCGATGTCAATAACCAAAGATTAACCTATTAATAGCGGGCATGAGGTAAGAAAGCAGAGTGTTATATATTACTTATTGTCGGGATGTTGGAACTTTCTACACCTCCATTGCTAGTCTGCAAGAAGATTGTAACAATTAAGTAATAACTAACAAATTTTACTTATCAAGAAACTGATTCATAAAAAGTTTAGAACACCATGAATTACCCCTTGATTTGGCTCAAGTGATTGAACTTGGTCGATAAGAAGAAGACCTAAAAGGATTGTGGCGATGTGGACTTTGGAAGTAGCCATTGATGCCAGAAAGTTTATTCAAATGTTGGGTTTTATTTATGTTTTTTCTGAGTTTGAATTATTGAATCTTGATTGTGGTATTTATAGAAGATAGATATGAGGATGAAATAAAGCTACTGTGATTTATAAATTTAAATATTTTTTAAAATAGTAGGAAAGTGCATGCATGCAAGTGAACAAATTATGTAGGCACCAACGCAGGCTGGCATTGTGGCCTACTCACCTTACAAACTTTTAAATTGGTCGATGAGATAATACTGCAGAAATAAAATATTATATCCAGTACTGCTCGCAATATTATTTGATCAAATTTTACTTTTATTTTTTTGTTTTTGAGTATATTAAAAGAACAATAGATACAACAAAAATCCATTCACACTCGTCCAACATACAATAATACAATCGAAAACAGCTGTAAATATAATCGCTTAGTATTGACATTGACTAAAACAGTGTCTATTAAGGGTGGTCAAAAATGTAAGATAGTGACACAAATCACCGTAACAGTACAAGAGAGTCCACCTTAACTTATCGAGGTCCCTCAAATCATGCAACACAAATTTTTGTTCTTTCGATCTTTCACACTTAAAGAAAAATCATATTTTATATGTTAGGAGGCTTTTTTCAATGATCTATACCTAGAGCGTTTCTCTCATATAAAGTGGCCCAACTAATTGTGGTAATAATATTTGGATGAGTAATTGTTTTGGAATCTTTTTAACCCAATTCATGGTTAGGTTGATATTGCATTCAAAATAGATTGTTAGATACATCATCACTATGTATTTGTATGAAATATTCCACATAAATGATGGATTCACTATATAGGGCGTTACTCTGGGTAATATGAATATTTCCACCACTTCACTCACCAAGTAAGTACATAATAGTTGTAGTTGGACCATGATTACTTGCATTAATTAATGTTTTGTAGATCATTGTTTTGATTTTATTAGTCTATTTGATAGATATTTTCATGAATGCTCTACATTGCTAATAGAAATTAAACAAAAAGGAACAAACCAAATTTGTAGATTTCCTATCTCTAAGGTTCCCATGGCTTGGGAATCAGGTCGGGTTTGGGTAATCTGGGTATTTGGGATTTGGGTATCCCAAATTCTATCTAATCCTGAACCCAAATAAGACGGGTATCTAGTACTCGAATTTGGCTTTTGGATAGCCAAATCTTTATTTTAAAAAAACTTCAATATAAACTTAGAATTGAGGATTGGATCGTGTTTATATGGTGTTCTACAATCATACATAATATCAAACCCGAATAATTTGGATACCCGACCCATTGCCGACCTCGGGCCATACATACACGCTTATAGAGCACGAATAGAATTTTTTTTTTTTCAAAAAAAAAAAACAAACACAATACGTGGGCTTCAAAAAAAAAAAACAAACACAATACGTGGGCTTCCTATATAGCTAAGGTTCCCATATTTCACCAACAACAACAAAGTATCTAACAGCACTAAGAATAATTGGTTTGATTGCCTCACAGCTGTATTCCCTCTGGAGCTCTGCCCTCCCTTGAGAGATGACAACTGTACGTGTACGGATTGTGTAGAGCTTTAAAGTTTTATGAAATGAATTATATAAAGGCAATTATTGAAATAAATTTTAAAAATAAATGCATAATTTTCATAATGGACTACGAATATATAAATAAAAGAAATCAGGACAACAGCACCGCTCTCCTACCAAACCGGCACAAAAATCTATGATTGATGGTATTTTCTTTTTTCAGTACCGGATGGTGGGATTTTTAGTAAAATTGGATTTAGAACCTATGATTCTCTCTCAAATTAGAGAAATAATGTTATTAGATCAAGTGATCTTAGGCTATGATTGATGATTTTAGTACCCTTTAGAAAGAAGATGTTGGACGTGAAATTTTTACATGCATCGAGTCTTGATTCCATATATGTCAATCATAACAACGACAAACTCGTTTTATTTATAATGATCTATATATATATAGGGCCCGGATCCGATCAATGCAGTAATATTCCAAGTTGGAAATAGGATGATCATAATATTTTTAATATGAGAATTCTGATTTAGAAAGCTCCGAATTTATCCCTTGACACAGTTGGGAATGAGCAGTTGTAGATCATGTATTAACTTGAATTGAGGATGATTGATATCATGTTTAGGTGAAAGGGACAGACTGGATTCAATTAGGTTTTTAAGTTAGCTATATATAGTTGTTTAGGGACTCTAGAAGGGGGGAAATGCTTGTATGGATCGGTCATGTCATATATTGGTGTATGACAGAACTTGATATATATGAAAAAATTTCCTATAAGAGGTTGGGCTGAAGCTACATGGACATCGGGCCCACTAAAGTAAGCTTCGGACTTGGGCTGTATGTTAGTGTCCTCCTCCATAGAGCTTTCGGCCCAACCTCTTTTCAGAAACCAAATCCCAATACAAAGCCTGTTAAGAAGAAGAAGCGCGCGACCTCCTTGGAGAACCTTCATAACTTCGTTTTTTTTTGTCAATGAGGGAAGGAGAATGATGAAGGAAGCATTGATCTTAAATAAGTTTCTCCATGGAGGAATTTGCAGCTGATTTTGTTGCTTCAGGACAAAAAAATCGACCTTTTGAGGTACCTTTTTCGCGTGAAGTGTTTTTTTTTCTGAATTTTAGTTGCTCTTTCTACACGTGATGGAGAAACCTCAGCTTTACCAGATTGTGTGAGTATTCAAATTTCAAATTATACGACAGGTGTTCTATCTAGCAGTTGAAAGAGCGTTAGGAATTACGATTAGTTTTTCGTACTATGAGATGGTTATACCTGCAATAGTGCCGACTGCCAATATCCGGAGTGATAAAAAATAGTTGTACTTAATATTTGGGCATTATTTTTATCTTATCAAATGCAAATAAATAAATGCTATAGGACACTGCTCTCTAAGTGTGGATATCTGCTCTATGATAGGCGTAAATTCCTAACTTCTTTATAAAACTATTATTTTATTCCTTTTTATAAGAGAAACAATTGCGATGCTTGGTTTTATTGTGGATGTGAACTATTTATATCGATAGATTGAATCAGTTTAAATAATTATAATAAGAAGAAAAATTATACTGTAAACAAACATCAAACAATCAAACTATAAAAGCATTAGACTTACAGCAGTAGTTATAAACTTAAGAGTTAATCAACAAGAATTTGGAAACAATTTTGGGCGAGGCCACAGCAAGCCGTGTGCCCGTAAACTCAAATTTGCCCGCCTTAGCTTCTGACCTCCTAGACAAGTGAGTTCCAAGGTACAACGATCAATCACCTTTGCTCGGATTGAAGCAAAACTTCGAGCAGACTACCTTGAACAACAGTATGCAGTTCTCTCAAAGCAGAATGTTATATGTATGTATGCAGATTTTCAGAATGAAGAAAGCATAGAGCTGGTGCAGCTTATATAGCTGAGCATCAGATCTCTCCAAAGGTCACAGATAATTAAATGTAATGTTTAGTGAGGTTGATGAAAAGTATCAATACTTAACATCAGTTTAATTCGGATTTAAGTCTCATACTTAAATATGAAATCAATTCTACAGGTAGGTGAAAAGTCTCAAACTTAATTCAGCAGAATATGAAAAGTCAGGTATATGAAAAGTCATTTCAGAAATCCGAGTAGTAAAAAGACAGGACTGCCTTAGCGTCAGCGACACGCGCGAGGCGAGGCGAGGCGAGGCGAGTCAAAACGAGCCGAGCGGACGGACGGACGACGCGCAAGGGGCACCCATCTTTTCTACTTAACTATACTCTATTGATTTATATCTCATTATAAACAAACCATAAGTATCTCAATTTCTCAATGTGGGATTTCTTTAGCCTAATTGACTATTCATAATTAATTTACCTTAATTTTATTCTCATTAACAAAATTATACCAAATTATTGGGCTTTTATTCATTAAACCCAATAATTAATAATTAATCACAACAATCCCTCACATGAATGTAATATGGCGAAAAAATTACACAATGCACCTAGATGAAGATTTGAGAGTAATTGAGAATTCACTGCATCATGATAGGTGGTGGTTAATCTTGAACCTTCCTTAGTAAAGTATCATCGGATATACTTGTCAACAAGTGGACGTGATGCCTTGAACTGTTCGACGTTTTATGTATAACAAGACAACAATACTCATACAGCTTCATCTCCACACTATTATTGGTTCTTTCGTTGTTGTCCATTTTGGCCCTGGACTACCTTGGATGTTTCATCGAATGCTTTAGAGATTTAGCCCTCAGATCATCTCATAGAAGCGGCCACTTCACATTCGATATATGCGATGTATCCTAAAGAGTATCCTGTCATACCCCTTTAATATCTCGAGATAGAAGAATCATTAAGAGCATGAGCCCAGCCTTCCCAAATACAAGTCTATCACTCTATCATCACAGCAATAGGTAAGGAACTCAATTTCCTGAGTGATTTGTTCGATCCCCCCACAATTCGGTTTTCCCATTGAACCTGAAAATTGGACTTTACAATTTAGGTTGGGTAGCCATCATGGTTGGAAATAAATTCCATGGGCTTCAACCCCATTCCGTTCGATGAAATCTATACTCGGTTTCTCGTTAGACCTTTCGTAAATGGGTCCACAATGTTTTCTTTAGACTTCACATAATCTAAAGAAATAACACATTTTCAGTAGATTTCTCACGGATTTATGTCTCCGATGTATGTGTCTAGAAACACATTGTTTTGTGCTCTTCCCATAGCTGACTGACTATCACAGTGCACGTTAATTGGTGGCACATATTTTGACCACATTGGAATGTCCTCCAAGAAACTCCGAAGCCAACCGGCTTCTTCTGCTGCAAGATCTAAAGCTATGAACTCAGATTCCATAGTTGATCTAGCAATGCACGTCTGTTTGCATGATTTCCATGAGACAGTTGCACCTCCAATTATAAATTATAAAGATATATCCACTCGTGGAATTTATATTCTTGGAGTCCGAAATCCAAGTCGCATCTGAGTACCCTTCAATTACTGCTGGATATCTCGTATAATGTAGTCCGTAGTTAGTATTGTATCTTAGATATCTAAGAACTCGAACTACTGTCTTTCAGTGCTCATAACTGGGATTACTCGTATATCTGCTCAATCTGTTGACTGAGTTAGCTATATCAGGTCTAGTGCAGTCCATGAGGTACATTAGACTGCCTATGACCCTATAGTACTCAAGTTGTTGCACACCTTCTCCGCGATTCTTGCAAAGATTTGATACCACCTCCATAGGTGTTTTTGCGATGGTATTATTTCCCTTGTCAAACTTGTCAAGTATCTTCTCGACATAATGACCATGTGAGAGAGAATATACATCTGTATGTTTGGTGATCTTCATCCCAAGAATCGCATCTGTGAGACCTAGGTCTTTCATCTCAAAATTTCGTGACAACATTTTCTTGGTATTTTTGATGTTATTGTTATTACCAACAATTATCATGTCATCTACATATAGACATACTATCACATAGTGTGTATTATCTCCACGTAGACACATTTATCGCATTGGTTTGTTTTAAACCCATTTGAAAGCACGACGCTATCAAATTTTTCGTGCCATTGTTTAGGTGCTTATTTTAATCCATACAAGGATTTCACAAGTCTACACACCTTCGTTTCTTTACCTTGAACTACAAACCCTTCAGATTGGTCCATGTAAACCTCATCTTCTAACTCTCCATTTAGAAAAGTCGTTTTTACATCCATTTGATGGATCTCTAGATTATATAATGCACCAAATACCATTATTAACTTTATCAGCGTTTTCCTGGATACAAGATCGTATGTGTCGAAATAATCAACACCTTCAGTTTGTCTGTAGCCTTTGACTACAAGTCTAGCCTTGTACTTATCTACAATACCATCAGCTTTCATCTTCCTCTTGAAGATCCACTTGTGGCCTAGTGGTTTACAACCTGCAAGAAGATCCACTAGTTTCCAAGTATGATTATGTAAGATAGATTATATCTCATTGTTCACTGCTTCTTTCCAAAGATCAGAGTCTTGTGAAGACATTGATTCCTTGAAAGTAGTCGGATCATTTTCCAACAAGTATGTTAGGAAATCTGAACCAAAAGACTTCTCTTTTCTAGCTCTTTTGCTTCGTCTAGGTGATTCTACATTCTCTTGAGAATCTCTACCCGCCACATATCTCTCAACATTGGTTTCAGTCAATGTCTGAGTTTTGTGTGGAAAGATTTCCTCAAAGAATGAAGCATCCCTAGCCTCGATGATAGTATTTACATGCATTTCTGCATTATCTGACTTGTGTACTAGAAAACGATAGGTACTACTATCTTGCCATATCCGATAAATACACAATCCATTGTCTTAGGTCCTATCCTAGTCCGTTTAGGAGGAGGAATTGGTACATTTGCTAGACAGCCCCAAACCCTTAAAAACTTGTAGCTAGGTACGCGACTTTTCCATAATTAATAAGGCGTTCTATACAACTTTTTATGTGGTACTCTGTTTAGCACATAGTTGGAGGAAAGCAGAGCTTCTCCCCACAAATTCCGAGGTAAGTCGGAACTTATAAGCATTGCATTCATCATTTCCTTAAGCGTTCTATTCTTCCTTTCAGCAATACTATTTTGCTCGGGAGAATAAGGCGCATTGGTTTGATGAATAATGTCACTCTCAGCACATATTTGTGCAAATGGTGACTCATATTCACCACATCGATCACTTCGAATAATTTTAATCTTTTTATCAAGTTGATTCTCAACTTCATTCTTATAGTTAATGAACATCTCAATTGCTTCGTCTTTACTTCTCATTAAATAGACATAACAATATCTTGTACAATTGTCGATAAATTATGAAATAATTTTTACAGCCTCTAGATTGTACATACTTTAGATCGCATACATCCGTATGGATCAAGTTTAACGGTTCGGTGCTTCGCTCAATTGAGTAAAATGAAGACTTGGTTAATTGGGCCTCTACACAAGTTTCACACTTGTTAAACTTAGGTAATAGATTAAGAGACATTAGTCTTTGTAAGGACTTTTAATTCACATATCCTAATCTACCATGTCACAAATGTAAAGATTCACAAGAATAATCAAACTTTAAAGTTTTATTAGCCACATTTGCAACAGTCATTATATTATTTTTTATTGTGCTAGCCTCATTTGTTGCATTAACATCAACCTCAACATCTACACTAGAATTAGCCTTAGGAACTAAAGTCATTATAATCATCTTGAAGAGATTATTGGTCAAGTAGCATTTGCCTATAACTATATCGCCCTTAAATAGAATGACTTTGTCGAATTCAAACACCAGCCGAAAGCCTTTCTTGTTCGGTGCGATTTAGTGCTGAAGTTTGGGTTATTCGAGACTTTCAAGAGGAACGTGGTACTAGCTACACGGCTACACCAGCCGTGGCACCTGAAAAAAATCAAATCTTGGTTCAAATTATAATTAAAATCAAACCCTTGATTGATTGTGCTGAAAGAGGGAATCATCATGGCGGGTATGGGTGACGGGTACGTGGGGACGGCGCAGGATGCGGTTCGGATCCGTCGACTGGAGAAGCAGAGAGAAGCCGAGCGCCGTAAGATCCAAGAGCTCAAGAAGAAAACCGCCGCTTCTGAGGGCCAACCGGGTCTCCTCCAATTCGGCTCCAGCAACTCCGAGGTATCCTATCATCAATTTTTAAAGAATTTGCTGCTGCGTGTTCACCGTTTTAATTGGTTGCATTTCCGTTCAAACTCTTTATTAATGATGAAAAAATTCGTGTTACTCCGGCTTTTAATTGAGTTTTACACACATTTAATCAAATCCAGCTACTAAATAGCTTTCTCGATCACTGTATTTAAGCCAAGATTGAAAGATTGTGTTATAATGAACTATTTTTATATTAAAAAAAGGTTGCAAATTTCTAGGTTCTCGAACTATCAAATCTGGGCAAGCGTATCAAACATGGACCTATAGTTGGGGTTTGTTATGTGTCGAAAAAATATAGGTTACTTGAATTTGAGTTCTTTTCGGATCCTCTTGGCCAAGTTCAAGTGCAATCGCAGGTCTCAAAAGTAATTTAATCAAGCTAGAACTGTGCATCGTAATTCATTTGTTGTGTTTCGAAAAAGATCAAGCAATCTATTTTCTCGTGCTAGGATCGAGAGCTTTTAAATCAGTCTTCACCACTGTAAAAGTGTTGATGAAATATTCAAGTCATCAGTGAATTTTATGTTTCATGTTCAATGCTCAAAGCTGGGGTTTGTAATGCGTACGGTTATGTATGTACTGAGATTGACTTGACTCTATCTCAATAAACCATCAAATCAAGTTTGGACACGATTCCACAGATCAAAAAGAAAAAAAGCTTGGACATGATTCCAAGTCCAATGAGAACTCAAATAAAGTTTGAATAGTTTGCGGAAGAAAATCTATCCAATCTGTTCAGTGTTAAAGAAATGTTTGTTGTACATGCTATATGTTACTCTTTTGTATTATTTGGAGTATTGCTGTCGTTTGTGCCCAGATTCTTGAGACTGCATTCAAGAAGGAAACTGTTGGTTTGGTCACTAGGGAACAGTATGTGGAGAAGGTACTTTTCCCTCTATTCCCCCCGTTTTTGGATGCTTGGGTTGTTACTTGTTGATGTGATTTTTTCTGCTGCAGAGAGTGAATATTAAGAACAAAATAGAAGACGAAGAGAAGGAAAAGCTCCTAAAATTACAGCAAGAGTGAGTAATTTTTTGGCTGGTGAATAGTAATTTTTTGGCTCGTGGATATCTGACATTTTGATTAAAGCTCACATTTTGTTCATGTGTTCTTATCTTTCTTCTTTGTATAGAGAGGAGGAGCTTCAGCTACAGAAGCTGAAGAAGAGGAAAATAAAGGCATACCCTCGGCTATCTTTTGCTGACGATATTGAGAATGGCGCGGAAGAGGAAGATGCGGAAAACAGTGAGCTTTATTCATTATACTCTTTTGTACTATATATCTCTGTTGCTAGTGTTTTTTGAATGAATTGAAGATATTTTTCATTGCTGCTGGATAATTTTAATTTTAATTTCCAGTCATTATCAGTGGGATAAAATTGAATTATCTTATGCACTTATATTCTTATTCCTTATTGATACATCATTTGCCTTCTCTCTGAAGAAAATGAAGATTTTGCAAGGCCTGCGTTCAGAAAATTTGGCAAAGATCCTACCATGGAGACTAGATTTTTACCGGATAGGTGAGCAATTGTCCCCACTTTTTATGCATATAACTGCAACCTTTTTCCCTTGTTTTTCGATTTTCACTTATTCTTGGCCTTTGGAGTTTGAAGCATACTCTTACAGTGAGAGGGAGGCAGAGGAACAAGCTGAGCGTGAAAGGTTGCGGAAACAGTGGCTTCAAGAACAACAGCAGATCAAAAGTTTGTCCGAAAGTTCTATTGCTCTGTTGAGTGTTGTTGTGCTAAGGATTATTTTTCCGATTCTCATGTTTGCTTTCTGTTTTGTGTTTTAGATGAACCTCTTGAAATTACTTATAGCTATTGGGATGGTACTGGCCATAGACGAGTGATTCAGGTTATTAATTGTTTATACTCTTCTTTCATTCCATTCCTCCCTCCAAGTTGGTGATATTCGATCCTCGTGCAGTTTATTGACTTTGTCTGTTGGCACTGATCATTACCATTCAGGTTCATAAAGGTGATACAATTGGTGAGTTTCTTCGCTCTGTTCAGGAGCAGCTTGCACCTGAATTTCGAGAGGTTCGGACTACCTCAGTGGAAAATTTGCTATATGTGAAAGAAGATCTCATCATCCCACATGTAAGATCTACAGCCAAAGTCAGTAAAACCTCCAATCTCCACCCAAGATCTGAAAATATTGAACGAAGTAACCACAAGCAAGTGCTTTTGTGTGTCTTGCATACACTTATATTCTTTTCTTGTTGCAGCAACACAGTTTCTATGAGCTGATCGTGAACAAGGCCAGAGGGAAAAGTGGACCGGTAATGTCATCTTCAGGCTTAAATCAATATCGCAACTCCTACTATTACAAAGCTAGTCAGATTTGTGTTATACTGCAATTTATTTCTGATTAGTAGATGTCACCTTGTAATCGTTATTGGTATGCCTCTGTGACAAACCATGATCTGTGTTGTGCATTATATTTCATCTAGAACATTTATTGACAAAGCAATATCATAAAAGAGTTTACATAATGAACTGGCTTAAGCATCAAGAAGTTTCAGACCAAACTGTTTTTGACAGATTATTCTTTTACGTGATATTAAATAACGGGTGTGAATTAATTAGTAGCTAATATTAGTGAGATGGAAGTTATGAGCACAGGAACATATGAACAGTTGTAGGATTTTCCTGAATTTTACGCCAGCCTCCTTGGAGATATCGCACGGACTCGTGAAACCTAGTTCAACTTTACTCAAAAATTGTGAACCCTATTTTTTTCCATTTTCTTTTCTTGTCCTAGTTTTGCAAGTTGTAGGATGGACATGTTTAGAGCATATGATATAATCTCTCTCATAAAGTGACAATAACCTCTCCCTCTCTTCGCCTTTCCCTCTTCTTTCTCATTCTTTTTCATTTTTCCCTTTTTCCCTTTTTCTGTCATTTAGTTCTTAGTTGTGAGACCCTACTAAATTCTTTTCCTAACAGGAGTTCTCATTTCTGCAGCTGTTCTTGTTGTTGATCGATTTTCATGTGTTTTTTATTTGGTTGTTCTCTCTGAATATCATACATTTACTACATGACACATGATGTTCACCTTTCTATGTTTATCTTATTAAAAAGGTAATAAAATCTGCCTAATTTGTGAAAGCCTATTATAAGTGTGTTTTGCTTTTTACATTTGTTATACAGCTTTTCCACTTTGATGTTCATGAGGATGTTCGAACCATTGCTGATGCTACAATCGAGAAAGATGAGGTAATAAATCTTGCGTTACTTAGGATTTGTTCCTATTAAAAGATGTATAAATGCATGTTCAATCAGGTGTGCATCTTGGTATCATGATTTCTAAAGTAGTTTTCCTGAGAATTTTCCTCACGCATGATCCCATAAAACTTACTCGAAAAGCAGCAGCATGTTGGGATAATCATATGCGTATTTTACTGATTCCCATACTATTTCTGAGTACATGGAAAGAATGTTCAATTTCCAACATAAAATCCTGTTAAGAGTTTTTTTTAAGTATGTAATCAAGTTTGAAACATGGGTCATCACCTTTAGTATTGGAATTTTCCGCTACTCATCCCTTTTCATCTTACTCTACAGATAGCATTTTTTTATATTTTTTATTATATAACCACAAGAAATCCAGCATTCAGTCTTCACTTTATTTGTTCTAACAGTAGTTCCATTGGTAGTTGTAGACAGTTTACTGATTAATGGACCCCTCTTGTTCAACAGTCACATGCTGGTAAAGTTGTGGAGAGACATTGGTATGAGAAGAATAAGCACATATTTCCAGCTTCAAGATGGGAGGTAATCCATGTGTGGCTTATATGATATGTTATCATATATGAAAATGAAGATTCTCGTTTGGATAAAACTAGATCGAAGAGCTTATAACATTTGAGTTGATAACCGATGAAAACAAGTCCCTCCATCCAAATCAAATATATCAATCCAAACGCAATCTAAAAGACATTTTTTTTCTGAAAAAGTGATTTTTTTATGAATTCGCTATATGGATCACAATTTACGGTGCACACTTTTATCTCTCATCACATATGGATGGACAAATCATTTCTCGGTTATCTAACTCCTGTTCCGGCCTTGACAGATATATGATCCAACAAAGAGATGGGAGCGATATACAATTCACGGGGATTGATTTCATTGTCTTGGTGCATCAAGTAAACTATGATGCGGATT
This sequence comes from Haberlea rhodopensis, assembly GCA_907163345.1. NCBI lineage: Eukaryota > Viridiplantae > Streptophyta > Magnoliopsida > Lamiales > Gesneriaceae > Haberlea > Haberlea rhodopensis. The sequence continues at coordinate 57,454 of CAJQUN010000903.1, forward strand.
TCATCTTCTTGTACCGTGAACAGCAGTTCTGAAACCGATGATTGTCATCGAATATCAATTATGTATTACTTAGAGGAAGGATTGAACTAAATTGATTCACTTGTATCGGAAGAATTGTGTTTTCTGCCCGACCACCAGTTCAGCCACCACTTCCACCAGTGGTGGATTTGATTCCACCACCGGATCCAGTACGAACTCCACCATACTTGCCACCTATTCGATCTGTTCCACCTGCGCTTCCACCATTAAGCTCTGCCTTTGGCAACATTCCACTTCCACAACCGGATCTCAGATTCAACGCTTCACCACCACGGCTATCGCCACAGGTACCCGTGTCTCCAAGCCCTCAAAACTCACAAAACCTGCATCCAAAATCTCACCTCCACCACCTCTTTCAATAATCTACACGCCACCATTTCCTCCACCAACACCAGCAGGCTCAATCTTCAATCAGCCTCTCCCACCGCCAAAAAAATTTCATCAAACACCTTCCATGCCACCAATTTCAGCACCAAATACTCCCTCTCCCAAAAACCTATATCCCACATCACCTCCTTCTCCCATTACATTATCTAATCCGCCAAATTACAGGAAGCCAAATCCCATCCCCATAGCTCCCCCAGTCCCAAAGCTTCCTCCGTTCCCAACTGTTCCAAGGAAGTTCTACAATCAACCAAAATCAAAATCCCAACTGTTACATTTAATTCTCACAACGCTCATTTTATTTGACTGAAACACACTTGAATACATTTGTTTTATTGAATAGAAATGGAGTTTGTAGGATCGATCGCTTACCGGTTTATCAATTACTATAGCTAAGGATAATGATGCAACTTCAATCTTTTCAACCATACTTGGGCATAAGCGCCACGTGTTCGACCGTTCACAAAGCAGATGCAATTGTTGAATCACAACAATCTCTCCCCCAATAATTGCACTCTCTACAACTTATGGGAATCGATCACACGACTTTGGCTCTGATACTAATTATAGGATCAAGCGCTTACCGCTTTATCAATAACTGGCGCAAGTTTAATCTTTTCAACCATACACTGGCACAAGCGCCACGTATTCGACCGATCACAAAGCAGAGGTAATTGTTGAACCCCAACAGAGCTAATACCAATTTCAAGATTAATTGAAATCTGTTAATTACATTATCAAAATTTAATACCCTTCTGCCATGCTGAAATTCCCCCTCTTGTTGATGAGTTCTTGCTAGCATTTAATGATCGTAGGGGGTAAAATTATAAGATTTTTATTTGGTGGGCAAAAATATGGGTTTTTTTTAATATGAGAAACAAAAGTACAATATATAAATATTTGTAATATAATATATATTTTTAAAAAATTTAGGGGTGTCCCCCTTGGAGCTAAGGTGCATTCACCCAAGCAAGATTCAAATATTCAAATTTGATTTGAATTTATGAGATCCACATAAAAATGTACGTCACATATTCAATTTTGTAAGAATATTACCCTCATACCAGCATCTCGTTACCATATCTTACATGGAGAGAAGTAGAACTACGTGATAAGTTAAATGGGTTTTTATTTGTTGGAATCAAATGAAACAATTTTATGGGCTGCTCTTTTATCTCAGAGGCCCAAACATCTCTAACCAATTAAGGTCCTAGTTTGTGGAATCTATTGGGCTAATAAATAGCTTTCCACTTGACGTTATTATCATTCGATAAATTGACATTGAAGAGATGCTTGGCGGTTAGAATAAAAAGAAGAGGGGACTACTAATAAGTATTATCACTATTTATCATCAACAACAAAATTTTTAATGCAAAATCTAATGTGAGAATTGTGCCCTTTGAGAAGATGAATGGCCTATACACAATTCTAGACCCTGTGGACACAAAACTGGACAATGACCGTAGCACTTTGCTCATTAAATGCGGTCTTATTTCTACACACCCGATCTTACAAACATCAACACACATATAAATATATACATACATAGACATACATATTTGTGTATCTTGATCTTTTCAATCTGTGTGAACTCAAATTGAAACTGGTCATTGTTTTTTGTAAAGATTCCTCACATCAACTAAATGCGAGACGTTTATGTATATTTGTTTAGTTTATCAAATGTCATTTTGATAAACTAAACAAGTAATTTTCTATGTTATCTTAATATTGTGTGTGGTATTTGGTGGTCTTGATGTTGTTTGTATTAATCATGCTCTATCAAATTCTGGTTGGCTTGTTTTTTGGTGTACTAGTGGTTGCCTTACTAAGTCGATTCTGTTTCTACCGCCTCGTGGCGATTCTTTTTCGCCATTTTGCTGGTTTCGGTGTTGAGGCATAGCTTGGCTGTGATTTCAATTAATGCTGGGTGGTTCGGTTTCGTTCGCCACACCGTGGTGGTCTTTGGTTTTATGTTTGGGATTTGGATAAAAGGAGTTTGCTTGTTTGGTGTCCTATCAGTATATGTCTCCTACTTATCCGGCTTTGTTCATTCATTTATGGAAGGCAGTTCTCATTCTCGACCTCCCCATGACGTCTGTGGTTTGAGGGGACCTGATTTTACTTTGGTGGTCTCTGACTGATCAAGTTCTTGTGCATCCGCTGCTACTCTTTTTCTCTTTGCGCTTTAATTGTGTATGTATTTTGTCCGTGTTCGATCTCTGTTTATCTGGCTTGTTTTTAGTTGGTTTAGCCGTGGTTAATCGTCTAGACTAGCCTTTGATGTACTTCTCTTGGTTAATTTAAATAATATAGTTTAAATATGTCATACTTTTGTTGTGGTTGGTGTTATATTGCACTGGTTGGACTTTTATAGTATAATAGTTCATGACATTAGGTCAATTTAATTATTAGGACTTTAATTGCTTTTATATAAGTTATAAAAATTAATATAAAGTGGTGATTTTGATTTCATTAAGCAAATTGAAGCTTCTAATAGGCAAGTATGACATTCAAAGAACATGTTTGTGGCGGGGGGACTGTAAATCCTTTTTCCCCGGTCAAATTTAGGTGTTGCCCGATAAAAAACCCAAAATCTATTCTTTTTTTCCTTTTCTTCTTTATTGTTATGTTGATATAACTCGGAGAATATGATATCAACGCGACAACACGCTTCGGGAGCACAGATTAAGGCATAGGTTATGTCTCATACTCCAAAACTTCATAATTAATTAATATTTGAAGCTAATTTTACAATATTTTATCAGAATAAGTATAATTTAAAAGATTCAACTAAGACACGTTTATTCAAAGCATATAGTTGTTGAATCATATCAATTAACAACTGCGTAATGGATGTGGTAGGTCCTGATGGGTCAGGATGAAAATTGTGGTGTCCCTATCTTTTGGTGATATAACTAACTTGTATACATCTGAATCCATCCTCCACTAGTTAATGAATAAAAATGTATTCGATTATTAAATTTTATCCAAAATTCACATTCGTTTGTCTAGTTCTATGTGTTTCTATTAGGATTAAACGTTTACAACAAGACCAAAAGCTATAATTACTAGTAGAGATACTTTATTTCTTATTCAGTGGTAGTGCAAGATCATGTACTAGGCGACATGTGGACATTAGGGGATGCATTACGTGGGTGTTAATGATTGCCTCTACTGTCACTTCGCCCCTTACCTACAGTTTTTGCCTAGCGGAGGGAGGGGGTGCGGGTGGCAGGGGCGGAGTCAGGATACAAATTTACCTGGGGCTGGTCGAGCTGCGCGTAGTACGAACAAATTATACCGATTTAAAAGGTGGGGCTAAACATAAATTTTTCAAAATTAACACTAACATTTTTTTCCTAAATAATGTAAACAATTTTTTTTTAAAAAATGTGTAACAAGTGCATCCGCCTCTGGGTGGGCAGCAGCGTACCCCATTTTTTGTATGTTTTTTTATGGATTTTTTGTAAAATTTATGTTTTACTTTTAATTTTTTTAAAAAAATAAAATTCACCCCTTAAATTTTAATCGTGGATCCGCCCTATGTTCCTTGTTTTAAAATTTATGTTTTACTCTTAAATTTTTATGGATTTTTTTAAAAAAATTTATGTTACTTGAAAAAAAATTGACATCCCTAAATTTTAATTGTGGTTCCGCTCCTGCATATGCTCCTTGTTTCGAACTCGATTATTAAATCGAATACATGACATGAGTACTCCACGAGTCTTGAACCTTTGTCATTGCCAAAATTTAGAGGAAGAAATATGAAAAGAATCGTGATTTTGATGAGGTAATTGTGTTAGGTTAAGAACACAAGAACCGGGGATTAATCAATTAGGTCATATATTAAGTAAATGGAGCCCATATTACTAATAATTTCCATGTAAAGCAACATTTCATGTGCTTTGCTTTGTGTTTGTGCGGAAAATTCGGTCATGTTATGCGCCATTACCGGACGAAGCCACGCAAGATCTTGTCTTTATCCTTTTCCCAATATCTTACTATATTATAATGCATAAACCAATTATACTAATTATCTTAGTATGTCAAATTTGAATTTACCAAACTACATCTTCAAAAGTCCGAAAAATACATTATAAACTTCATGATATGGAGGGACAATATCGTAACAAATTTTCCCAACGTTGGTATGGCAGTATGAATTTCCAAAAATATCATTCAACTTAATTAAAGAAAAGGCACAGTAACATGTTAAGAATATAATTTCATTTATCTTAAATTCCCATTCTTCGTCTCATTCATCATCATCAGATTCCTCTCAAAGAAAGAGAGAAAAATTGTTCCCTTCCATCTTTGCACACCCGTAAATTCTAATTTGAATTTACACATATCAATTCGTTTGTCTTATGTTTTATATATTATGTTAAATATATAATGTGTGTGCATCGTCTGCTGCTATATAATAATAAGACCAGGTCCATATTCACCGCTCTCTAATTTTGTTTATTTCAATACTTGTTCAGAGTTGGTTGGGTTCACATGTTTTTTTTTTTTTAAAGCAAGAATTATTTAAACTATATTCCAAAGTTTTATCTACAATACCCCGAAAGAAATTAATGATTTTGTCGGGAGTTATAAAATATTGTTGAGTGGCTAAATCAGACATGACAATATTTCAAAGGATTGGGGGCAATTGGGTTGATTGGCTCAATCATTTATATATTTCTGAAAGAAACAAGCAGCATCATTACCATTTTTTTTATATGTTTTCCTTTCCTTTTTGTTGTCCGGCCCACTTCACTTGGGGGAAAATGTAATTTTTTAAAATTAAATTAAAAGAAAAACTTTCTGGCATGAAGAAAAATAGCTTTTATTAAGGATCTAAATGAATAAAACTATAAATATTATTTGAATATATTAGGATCAAACACTTTGTTAAAAGATATAGCTGATTATAGATGCACAACTTTATTTATTTATATAGTGATAGCAAAATCCCTAAGCGACAGGTGGGTATGAGGGGATGGACCATGTTGATGCTAATTGGTTAAGTTTTTTAGGCCATAGAAGCACTTCGTCTACGGTAGTAAGAGGACATGCCGTGTAATTCCCAACATTCCCCCAAAAAGAATCCTCATAAATTGCTTATGCCTAGGCTGAACGCATGACCTCACTAATGGAAAAATGAAATAAATCAAAGTGAAAAAAAGAGAGTGCTCGATCGATCCAGACAATGGCTCGATCGATCGAGCATGACAGATTTTTTATGTCTGTTGGAAACAGGTGCTCGATCGATCGAGCCATGTGTCTGTTGCCAAGAATGGTGTGCCCATTCATGTTGTGATGTATTTTTTCCTTGATGGGGTGCATCCAAATGGTGACTTTTGGACTGATATCTTTGGTTTACTATATATAGGACATTCCCCCACTAGTTTTAACATCAGATTTTGAAATCTACATTAGAGCAAAAGATTAAATTGAGAACATTTTGTATGTTCATCAAGTTTCTTCTTTTTGAATGCTTTGAACCTTTGTAGTTTGAGGACTTAGATTTGGAGTGATCCTATCACAAGTCATAGTCGTTGTATCTTGGGAGAAAAATTGACATAGCAAACTGTTAGCACCAAGGCGGAGCAATATTATCTTAAGGACGGAGATTCCAAATCTCGTCATGACATAAAACTTTGAAGCCATTGTTATTTTGTTACTAAATTCCTGAGATACACTTTGAGAGAGAAAAACGACAACAACCTTAAGACAATATCGGCACAAATGGCTTCTTCGAGTGCAACAACGACTCATGTTCATCATCGTGAAAGACCTGAAAGTTCAATGGGAACGATTTCAAGCGGTGGCAACAAAAGATGCTCTTTTACTTGACTACGCTGAGTTTGGCAAGGTTCTTAATCGAGGAGGCTCCTACGGTTGAAGAGGGAGAGACTGTCACCCAAAAGAGGGCAGCACTTGACGCATGGAATCAAAGCGACTTCTTATGCAAGAACTATATCTTAAATGGATTCAGTTGTCTTGGTTTACACCAACGACTAAATGGTTCAAGACTATAAGTTCACTATTAAGTCAAGTAAATCTGATTGAATACTACTATGGAAGATTCAAAGCCGCAACCTATCTCTCCAGATGCCATAATAGTTTGTCAAAGCACTCAATTGCATACATGAATTAATTTAATTCATGTGGGGGATTGTTGAAAAAATGAAATAAATCAAAGTGAAAAGAAAAAAGAGTGCTCGATCGATTGAGACAATGGCTCGATCGATCGAGCATGACAGATTTTTTCTGTTTGTTGGAAACATGTGCTCGATCGATCGAGCCTCGAGCACCAGGCTCGATCGATCGAGCCCTGTGTCTGTTGCCAAGAATGGTGTGTTCATTCATGTTGGGATGCGTTTTTTCCTTGATGGGGTGCATCCAAATGGTGACTTTTGGACTCATATCTTTGGTTTACTATATATAAGACATTCCCCACTAGTTTTAACATCAGATTTCGAAATCTACATCAAACCAAAAGATTAAATTGAGAGCATTTTGTTTGTTCATCAAGTTTCTTCTTTTTGAGTGCTTTGAACCTTTGTGGTTTGAGGACTTGTGATTTGGAGTGCTACTAACACAAGTCATAGTCGTTGTATCTTGGGAGACAAATTGACATAGCAAACCGTTAGCACCAAGGCGGGGTAATATTATTTTAAGGACGGAGATTACAAATCTCGTATCGACATAAAACTTTGAAGCCATTGTTATTTTGTTACTAAACTCTTGCGATATACTTTGAGAGAGAAAAACGACAACACTCATTCTGATACAAATTGTTATGATCAAGCGCTTACCACTTTGCTAAAAATTATAGTTGATAGCAGAGACACAATTTTATTTCTTTATGCAGTCGAGTACTAAGCGACATGTGAACATGAAGGGTTGCACCACATGGATGTCAATTAGTCATGTTTGTTAGCTATAGATTGTGAGAAACATTTTATCTACTATCACGCATATGGCATATCGTGTAATTCCCAATAGAATACTACTAATTAATAAGCTCCTTGAGAAAATAATTTTATTATTAAGTAATCCGGCTTGTCCCTGGTGTTCGAGATAATATATATACAACAATTATGTTGAACTCAGGCCAGTAACTCGAAAAAGACACCAAGACACCAAATTTTGAAGACTATAACAGCTTAAGTAATAGAATTACAAATATGTTTCAATAGAAATATTTATAAATAAAAAAAAGGTGTTGAGAATAAAATGATAATATATATATATTTTTTGAGCTTGGGAATGGATAAATGTTTTTAACAGACTCGTATTCCAGTCAGTCCCAAAAGGAAAAGGGTGATAACCAATTCGATTAGCCCAGACGTGTGAAATTGATTTATTATTATTATTACATCCAAGAATATTGGTATGTGAAGAACATGGAAGGCACATGAATTAGGTTGTCATGACATAAATGCGTGTAAAAGAAAACGGTTGGGAAAATGGGTAACGTATCATAGGTCCTTATAAAAAGGGGCCACCAATTTATTTACGGGCCTCCATCTCCTAACGTGCTTTGGATAAATAACTAAAAATATAACATAATAAAATAAAATGAAAAAAAAGGTAAATTCATCAAGATTGAGTGTCAAATTTTAGTTAAAATTTATGAAGTTTAAATCCCCATTAAAAATTTAAATTTTTTAATGTTAGAACTTAAGTATCTTGTTTTGTAAAAATATTTAGGTTCATATATGATGAAATGCATGCGGTCCTGAAATTACAAAATGATTCTTTCATTGAGGATACTCCCATGTTCTAGCACGACGTGGTTTATATCATAACGTTGAACAAATCTAATGGGAATGTGGTCCTCCTCACAATCATGCAATACTTTTGATAAACTATAATCATGGCTGATGTAGTGATGTAAAGTGTCTGTTAATAATACCACAATGGGGTAAGTGTCACCATATTTCCAAACCACGTTTACTTCGTCGAATCTCCCCCTAAAAATCATGATATGATGAACTAAATATTTTCAAACCACGGCAGTGTAAACTGTATATTTACAAACTAGATAATGTAAAGTGTCTGTTAATAATACCATAATAAGAGGGTAAATTACCGTTGATTTTTGTTTTTTTTTTAATGATGGTTTACCTAACAATTTATTTAGTTCTATAGGTATGATTGATTCCTGTCAACTAAGGTAAAAAATGTCTACCCTTAGATCTTATAGGGTAATTTTTTTCAATAATATAGCAATAAATGGTGATAAAGAAGTGTTGACATTATAAACAATAAGAACCATTATGCTTAGTTTACTAATAAGTAGTTTTATGCTCGAGTTTGATGGTTAAAATTTAATTTCCGAAAGTATAGTTTTTTTTTTTGTGTTTGGCCACCTTCATGTGATCAAAAGAAAATTGTCGAAGAAGAAGATAAATCGAATTAAGTAATATACATAAATAAGTATGCAAATTTATAATTTATTAATTTTATTGGTGTAAAAATAATAAATTTAGATTGCTAAAATAATAAATTGAGTAGGTAAATATAGCGACATTTTGTTAAAATATCACAACCTAGACTAGTAACAATGGGACCTTATCGTTGTTTGTGGTTATTTGTGTATCTTGAATAGATGAGCCCAAGTGGAGCTCTTTTATCAATTATTTTTTTGTAAAAACAAGAAAACAAAAATAAATTGAAAAAACAATCTCTCAAACAAGGCTAACGAGGGTTTTTTGCTTAGATTGATATTCTTATTGCACTTTTTTTAGCAACTATAGAACTACTCGGGAGAGGGGGATGTAGACTCGAATACGAGATATCTAAGCCACAATTGTGATCGGTATCAAATGAGTTACAAGTCATCGGCTATTACATACTAATTATATATATTGATATATTTATGTATTTATTGAAGAGATTTTAGTCTTGTATATGCCATATAGAGCATGAATCCCATTAAGCATTTGGTTGGTGTGGACCCTTAAAATATCATGAAATTCCGGAATACCTGCTACTAAATCCAGGCACTCTAAAAGGATATGAAATAGTCTTACCTACCATTTAGTGTAGTATCTCATGGGGTACATATTACTATTCATTGGGAATATTCTCAATTATGTTAGATAAGAATATTCCCAATGAATGATTGGATGTTAACCAATGAGACACTATCTCAGATATAATCTTTAATGTCAGGTTATTGGATGATATTATTCTTATTTCTTTTATAAAAAAAATCAGATATATATCGTGAGCACCGTCCTAAATGGCGACATAAAAAAACCATAAAAGACATGAAGCATATGCATTTGATGTGTCAAATAAATATCGGCCATGACATCATAAATGAGATTGATTTATATGTAAATTATATATTCTTTCTTTGTTCGGGCAATGCATTTATAATAATAAGAAGCTCTTGATTAATACTAGTAATATTGCACATCTTTATATGTTTCTGAAATTGAAAATATCTTAGAATATTTAATATCCTTCAATATCAAAATATGATTATATATCATCATCAAGATAATTGCTACAATAAATATTATCAGAAAAAATGAAAAATACACCAAACATATAAAAAAATTGGACATATCATGAAAATACATTGGTGGGGACAGGGACGGAGCCAGGGGTTGCTTCAGGGCCGCGCAATCTCCAAAAAAAATTGTTAATATTAAATTAAAAATGTCAACAAAATAAATTATTCTTATTTTAAAAAAAAATTCATCCCAAATTTTTTTTGGCTCCGCTATTGGATACGTGTATTTATTTGCAGAAGAGCCCACACACACAAAATAAACAAAAAATCAAAGACAATAGTTCGTGGTGGCTATTGTTTAATATATGGTTTTCATAGTACAAATATATAGTCTGGATAATTACAAGGGATAATTTTTTTTTTTTGAAAAATTAACTTATCGACATACTAAAAAGACAAAAACAAAACCATAAAAAATCTAATCCAATGTATAATTTGTAAAAAATTGAGGTGGTCGATTATTGACACGTTAGAAAGGAAGAAATTATGTCAAGCTGTGTTACTAGGAAACATGGTGGTCATTTTCCTTTTCACGTTTGGACATGTTTGACAGATTCTTTGACTCCAAGTTTGACAAGTAATTGTGCATACAAGTCATGAAGTGGAGTGCTATGGAAACAAAATACAATCAACGGGGGTTTTCGACAACGATTTTCCCGTGGTTTTCTAAATAAGTAATTTATAATTAAAAATAGATAGAGTTTACTCCATTGTTGTTTTCAAAATAAGTAGTTTACGTCCTGTGTTTTAAATGTCAGTTTACCACTGTTGTTTGTGAATATGTGCAAAATACCACATCTATATGAGAGGATAATGTGCTATTTTTGGCAAACAACAGTGATAAAAATATATATTTTAAAAACCACATAGGATAAACTGACTATTTTCAAATTATATGAGTGTAAATATGCTATTATGAGTGATAATTCTTTCGTAATAAATTTTTTTTTTAAAAAGGTTGTGTAAATTGATTCTCATTTTGTTCAAATACATTAAAGTGCTAACCCATTTATTTCATTCTTTTCACATTTTTTCTTTACAATAATCAAACATAAGAATTTAATGTTTTCCCTATAGATAAAGCAGAAAGTAATAGCCACTACATAAATCCGTCCCCTAGATTCTCAATCTTGTCCTACTTCTAAAATTTAATGAGAAGACCATTAAATGGCACGATACATTGAGGTGTCGCGATAGAATCGGACAATGGGTGTGTGAGCGCACCGGTTACTTTGATGCTCTCATAGGGTTATAGGGGTATTGTTTTTAGAGATATTATCATCATTAATGTTAAATATTTTACATGAAATATCAATATCAATTGAAAATTAATGATGAATATACCTGAGCAGTGCCTCCAGAGTAGTATCGAATTTTCAGTGAGCATGAGTATTTCAGAATCCCACATGAAAAAATTTATTATGATCAAAATATAATTTTTTATTGTTTTAAAAATTATTAGTCGTTTTAAAAATTTCGTGTCGAGCAAATGCCGACGCTCGACGTTGCACATATACAAGTTATGCCAATAGATAGGATCAATGTCAAATAGGTAGAGGATCAAACTTCCTATAAAATTTTTGGATCATATTATTGTATCATTTTACGAGATGATATACAATTATACAACGTTTAGCTTTTGGGATGAGATGATGGAAGAACTAATATGAGGATAATAAATTGAAAATATATGGATAACATTTTTAACTTGAACTATTGTTGAACTTGTGACAAACATTGGATAAAATAAGGATATAAATTTTGTTATCATACCAAAAGTTGTCATAGTGTATATTGTTTCTTTTTGAAAAAAACACCATCGGTGTCGTTGCAGGGTTAGATGTATCAGCCTAAGAAAAGATTGTATCAAATCTTCTATGCCTTAGTCATACAAAGATTATTTTCTCTTTTGTAAATATCACGATCTCATCTTTCATATTTATCGTGATCTTGTATATCTATCCTACTAGTTCACACTTGTATTTATAGAGAAGTATCAATACAAATTATTCATTCAGCAAATTATAATTCTTATATGGTATCACAACCTCTAATCTCCAACTAGCAATGTGATGTCCAGGGATTATGGTGTTAATCCCGGTGTGGTATTAATCCTTGATGGATTTTTAATTGTGGCAATTAGGAATTAATTGCGGTTTGACATCTCCCGAGGTTGTTAAATCGGGCATTTGGGATCGTTGGATCCAAAGGATGAGATTGTATTCTCATTTTGGTGAAAAACCTATGAATTGGATTTTTAGTGGGACTCGGTGTCCGGGGTGCCTTATGTTGTGGCCAGTCTGGGGATTTGATCTTGGAGAGAGAATTTTTGAAAACATATGATTTTTAATGAATCATGATGTATTTGTGGAGGTATTGGTGTGTTGTGGTATTTTGGCTATATATGTGATGCCCCGAAATTAATTAATGGTAACCTGGACATTTATATGATGATTTATTACGATGATTAAGATGTGTGTGGGAAATGAAGAATTAACATGATTTGAGGATGTTGATTTTAATTATGAGGATGGTATGGATTTAATGATGTTGATTGCATTTTATAAATGCTTACCATGTTGATGTATTTTATATACATCATGTTAATTATTGGGGTACAAGTTAAATAAAAGGAATTGATATTTAACCCACCATTCTTACCTCACTTTACACTCAATTCCCAAAATCACTCTCCCAAAAACCCCCTTTCCCCTCATTTTCGATTTTAGCCCTAAAGGTGGGAAGGAATTCTTGTAAAAGCTTCATTCTTGCACTTCTTGGTAAGATTTAGTGCCTATGATGTTTATATATCACTTATGGATGTTGTTGAAGTGTTGATTGAGTTTTTGAAGGGTTTTAAAAAGGGTTTGAAATGGGTTTGTTTGAGTTAGTGTGATTCCTTGTGGGATGTTGGATTTTTAGTGGTTTTATGATGTGTGTTGAAGGTTTTAAGTGTTTTAATGTTTATGAGTTGTTGATATAAATGTTGGTTGAAGTTGATGTAGGATTTAATGCTCAAAAATGGAGAAATCGCGTGTCTGCGCGAGGCGATCGATCGCCTGAAATGAGGCGACCGATCGCCGAGAGGCAGTAGCCAAATCAAAGGGTAGGCGATCGATCGCCATGTTTGGCGCGATCGATCGCCGAGAAGAAGAAATTGAGGCGATCGATCGCCTCAGCGAAGCGATCGATCGCCAGCTGTGAAATTTTGAAAATGTTGATTTTTGTTGAAATTTTTGGTATCGGGCTATTGTTTAACTTCTAATATTGAATTGTATGGTTGCGTAGAACCATCCCAGGCACCAACAACCTCAAGGAGATAAAGTTCCACAATTTCTCCTCCTTTTGGAATTAAGGTACGTAAGAAACGTACGAGCATCAAACGGTAACATACCCCTAAACTATGACTTTGCATTAATTGCATAAGTATTTATGATGATGATTATGATGATTATGATGAATGAGTTTATGATGATGATGTTGTGATAAACGAAGATGATATGATGTTACGATGACGATTATGATAAGATGATGATGCTTATAAGATGATGACGCATGTTTGACTATGCTACTTAGAATGGTTGAATGTCCGGTGACTATTATGGGCAAGCGAGGAAGGTCTTGCCGCTCACATAACTGAGCGATGGGGTACATCCGCTATCAAGGTGTAGCGATGGGTATCATCCGCTGAGCGATGGGGTACATCCGCTATCAAGGTGTAGCGATGGGTATCATCCGCTGAGCGATGGGGTACATCCGCTATCAAGGTGTAGCGATGGGTATCATCCGCTGAATAAGAGATACATCCGCTATCAAGGCGTAGCGATGGGTATCATAAGATGAGTTATGTCGAGCGAGGGGGCCAATTGTGCCGCTGTCATAATAGCACCCGGATAGTCCCATTTCTAATTAACATGGACTGTTGTGAGCTTACATACGAAATATGATGTTAATTATTCATGTCTTGAGCTAATAATTATATGCGTAATTATGACACAGGGACAACCAAGGAAGGATAGTACTATTAAACAGGAAGTATATGTTATCAATTATTTTCATGCCTTATTTATATGCCATTAATTCATGATGTTAAGTAACGATGTACATGCTCACGATGGGTTGTTCCTGTAGGTACACTTTTGGATCGAGACTAAGGGTCGGGTTGAGATGGTGAGCTAAGGAGCATAAGAAGATAGATACAGGATTTTTGTTAACCTTAACATTCATTTTGGGGAATGTAATTAACTAACTATTGAAGTTTCATTTTGGCCTGTAATTACATTGAGCTCACATAACAACCAGAACTCTAAGATGTCTCTAATATATGTTTAGTTCATAATACGCTATTAATATGATGTTAAGGTAGGAAGATCCTACATTAGTGGTATCAGAGCAGTGGTTAGATAACCCGAGGATGAGTGAAGGGTAGCCTTAACAATAGGTTGGCTAAGCGCTTACTTTTGATATACTATGTTACACATGAAGCATATGACTGTTATGATAATATGTTATGGTTTTCTAACGATGTTTATATGAACTGCTTTTGGATCTTGTTGTTAACCCTTGTGTTGCAGTATGGCAGCAAATATCGACATTGGTGATGCGGTAAGTGTGAACGCTAGTGCGGGGCGCACGAATCCCCTACCCCCGCCAGCCTTAGGCGAAGAACCGTCCGAGCAACGGTTATTGTCGGGAGAGTTGAGTTTGACTCAGTTTCTAGCGTATCGGCCCCCGACTTTTGAAGGGACTGAAACAGGGGAGCGAGCCGAAGAATGGCTAGAAAGGATGGAACAAATATTTGTGGCAGCCCCGTGTGCAAAGACGGCATGGATAAGACTAGCAGAGTTCCAATTAGCCAAGAAAGCACTGATGTGGTGGAGGACCACCGTGATTGAACAGGAGGCACAGGGTCAAGAGGTAAACTGGAAGCTGTTTAGAACTAGATTCCTGGCCCGATACTTTTCAGCGGCTGCACGTCAAGCTAAAGAGGACGAGTTAATAAGTTGAAGCAAGGTACTATGTCGGTGTCAGATTATGCCCTCCACTACTGTTCTCTACTCAGATATGTACCTCATATCGCTGCCGACACTCAAGCTAAAATGAGGAACTTTATGAAGGGCTTGAGGCCAGAACTCTATGATAGGGTGATTACATATGGCCCTACCTGCTTTGACGATGCACTTACCCGGGCTGAGTTGGCCGAACTAGGGGTTGGCGCATACCCTGATGCTGTGCCACCTCCAGCACCCCCTCAGAGATTTACTCCCGACAATTTGAAACCAAGGGGTGATCAATTTAAGCCTGGAGGGAGCACTTCAGTGTCTAGATTCAGTGGAAGGAGGCCCGATAACCGATGGAGAGGAAACCGCAGGAATGACGCCCCACCAAGAAGAGGACAGTCTCGGGGAGGCAGTGTTGGAGAGGTACAATGCTCTCTTTGTGGACAGCCCCATTTGACGAAGAATTGTGTCGGATGTTATGTTTGCGGCGAGAGAGGCCACTTTGCTCGACAATGTCCCAATAGGGGAAGGCAGCAGAATTCTACTGGGAGGTCGACAGACAGAGCAGCACCACATAGGCCCCCATATGTACCGAGGCAATATGGAAGTCAGCCTATGGGGCCACCTCAAGGACAAGTGTATGCATTGACGAGGGAGCAGGCTACAGCGGCTCCGGAGGAGGTCATAGCGGGTACGTGTCTTTTATTTACGCACCCTGCCTTTATATTGATCGACACAGGTGCGTCACACTCCTTTGTGTCGACTAGTTTTGTGGAAAGACACCACATATGCACTGCTCCGTCGCCCACGCCTCTTGTAGTCTCGACACCCGCTGGAAGAAGTTTGATTGCTGATCAGATTGTCTATGATGGCCTCATTTATTT
This sequence comes from Haberlea rhodopensis, assembly GCA_907163345.1. Classification (NCBI taxonomy): domain Eukaryota; kingdom Viridiplantae; phylum Streptophyta; class Magnoliopsida; order Lamiales; family Gesneriaceae; genus Haberlea; species Haberlea rhodopensis. The sequence goes on from CAJQUN010000903.1 coordinate 73,281, forward strand.
TGAGGATAACAAGTTAAGGTCGGATTTGATCGTTCTGAGAATGTCGGACTTCGACTGTATATTGGGCATTGATGTTCTGAATAAGTACCAAGCGGTTGTGAACTGCAGGCAGAGGACTGTCCGATTCAGATCTGATGAAGGGGCTCAGTGGACGTTCTATGGAGATGGTTCTCGTTCAAAAATTCCGTTAATATCCGCGGTCAAGATGACACAATTATTGGAACGAGGCCATACAGGATATCTTATTTATGCTGTTGATATTTCTGGAAAGAAGGAAGAACTAAAGGTTGAAGATGTGCCCGTAGTGGCGGAGTTTCCTGATGTATTCCCTGAAGAGATTCCCGGATTTCCTCCGGCGAGAGAGGTCGAATTTGGAATTGAATTACTACCGGGGACGTCAGCCATTTCCCGTGCCCCGTATAGGATGGCACCACCGGAGTTAAAGGAATTAAAAGTTCAGTTGCAAGAACTCCTTGACAAGGGCTACATACGCCCGAGCGTATCGCCCTGGGGTGCACCAGTTTTATTTGTTAAGAAGAAAGATGGCTCGATGCGTCTGTGCATCGATTACAGACAACTGAACAAAGCTACCGTGAAGAACAAGTACCCCCCTCCCGAGGAGCGATGATTTGTTTGACCAGTTGCAGGGTAGGTTATACAGTAAGATTGATTTGAGGTCAGGGTACCACCAGATCCGAGTTAGAGAGGATGATGTACAGAAGACAGCTTTCAGAACCAGATATGGGCACTATGAATTCTTAGTCATGCCCTTTGGAGTGACGAATGCCCCAGCTGTTTTCATGAGTTTAATGAACAGCGTATTCCAGCCATATTTGGACCAGTTCGTCATAGTCTTTATCGATGACATACTTATCTACTCCCGGACTGAAGAAGAACATGTTGGGAACTTGAGGACAGTACTACAGATCCTTGGGGATCATCAGTTATATGCAAAGCTTAGCAAGTGCGAATTTTGGTTGGACAGTGTGGTGTTCTTGGGTCATGTAATATCCAGCCGTGGGATATCTGTGGATCCCCGTAAGATTGAAGCTGTTATGGAGTGGGCTGCACCCACTTCTGTACCCGAGATACGAAGTTTCCTTGGTTTAGTGGGCTACTACCGACGTTTTGTCGAGGGATTTTCTAAGATCGCTAAGCCGTTGACCCAGCTGACTCAGAAAGGAATTCCGTTCTATTGGTCCGGAGCTTGTGAAGAGAGCTTCCAAGAGTTGAAGCGTCGCTTGACGACAGCGCCAGTGTTGGTAATCCCTTCTGAGGATAAGAAGTTTGCTTTGTACACGGATGCATCATTGCAAGGTCTGGGTTGTGTGTTAATGCAAGATAAGCATGTGGTGGCTTATGCTTCGAGACAACTGAAGCCTCATGAGACCAGATACCCAATCCATGACCTGGAACTGGCAGCCATCATCTTCGCCTTGAAGATTTGGCGTCATTATCTTTATGGTACGACGTTTACCATCTTTACAGACCATAAGAGCTTGAAATTCTTATTCACCCAAGCAGAACTGAATATGAGGCAACGAAGATGGATGGACTTACTCAAAGATTATGATTGTGAAATAGAGTACCATCCGGGTAAAGCGAATATGATAGCAGATGCCTTAAGCCGAAAGGTGAAGAACACCGCTGAGGATACTATGAGCTTATCGGCCATGATGACTTCTTATTGCCATCTAGGCTACGATTTTGATGTGGACACGGCTCGACCTTACTGGCCGAGCCGGACATATTTGAGGCAATCAGGAAAGCCCAGAGGTCGGATGATGAAGTTCAGAGATGGTTATCAATAGCACTTCGAGGTCAGCCAACAAAGTTTAGAGTGGCTGAAGATGATTCATTAAGACTGGGCAACCGATGGGTAGTCCCAGATGCACCAGAGTTACGTAAAGGAATATTGGAACGAGCTCACAGTAGTCGGTTCAGTATTCACCCAGGAGGAAGGAAGATGTATAAGGACCTGAGTGGTCAATTCTGGTGGAGACGCATGAAGCGTGACGTGATCAGTTTTGTTAAGAGATGTTTAATCTGCCAGCAAGTAAAGGCAGAAAGGCAGAGGCCTGGTGGCGAGCTGAAGAGCTTGGAGGTACCTAAGTGGAAGTGGGAGCATATATCTATGGACTTCGTGACCCACTTGCCAAGGTCGGCCTCTGGATTTGATGCGATCTGGGTGATCATGGATAGGCTGACAAAGGTAGCCCATTTCATCCCTTACAGTATGACCTTCACATATTTAAAGATGGCCCAACTCTATGTGAGGGATGTGGTGAGGTTGCATGGTGTTCCAGTCTCAATAGTGTCTGACAGAGACCCGAGGTTCACTTCACATTTCTGGGAGGGTCTCCAAACAGCTTTGGGCACAGAGGTAAGGCTGAGTACAGCCTATCACCCTCAGACAGACGGTCAGACAGAGCGTACCATTCAGACGCTCGAGGATATGTTAAGGGCATGCGTTTTAGAGTTTGATACTCCGTGGCAGGATTCAGTGCCATTGGTGGAGTTCTCCTATAACAACAGCTATCAGGCGAGCATTCAAATGGCTCCTTTTGAAGCTCTTTATGGACGACGATGTAGATCACCGCTGTATTGGGAGGACTTGACTAGTAAGGCGGTCGGAGGACCGGATATGATTAAGGACATGGAGGAAAAGATTAAGATGATACGCTTAAAGATGAAAGCGGCTCAAGATAGGCAAGCAGCCTATGCAAATAAGCGGCGACGGCCGCTAGAATTTCAAGTAGGAGATAAGGTTTTCTTGAAAATCTCACCCTTCAGGGGTGTGGTCCGTTTTGGTATGCGGGGAAAGTTATCTCCGAGGTATGTGGGACCGTATGAGATATTGCAGCGCATCGGTACTTTGGCCTACCGTTTAGCTCTACCGCCGTCCTTATCCGGTATTCATGATGTTTTCCACGTTTCCATGTTGAGGAGGTATGAACCCGATCCGTCTCATGTATTGCAGCCTTCGGAGGTTCAGTTGAGTTCAGATGTGTCCTATGTTGAACGACCGGTTAGAATCCTAGATCGTGAGGATCGCAGGCTACGAAGTAAGATTATACCGATGGTCAAAGTTCAGTGGGATCGCCGGGGTGTCGAGGAGGCTACGTGGGAGACGGAACGGCATATGGTGCAGCACTACCCGGAACTATTTTCTGGTATGATTTATGTTTAGTTTCTTTTTGGGTAAGTGCATGCGATTTCGAGGACGAAATCTTATAAGTAGGGGAGTAATGTGATGCCCCGGAATTAATTAATGGTAACCTGGACATTAACTATACTTATATGATGATTTATTACGATGATTAAGATGTGTGTGGGAAATGAAGAATTAACATGATTTGAGGATGTTGATTTTAATTATGAGGATGATATGGATTTAATGATGTTGATTGCATTTTATAAATGCTTACCATGTTGATGTATTTTATATACATCATGTTAATTATTGGGGTACAAGTTAAATAAAAGGAATTGATATTTAACCCACCATTCTTACCTCACTTTACACTTTACACTCAATTCCCAAAATCACTCTCCCAAAAACCCCCTTTCCCCTCATTTTCGATTTTAGCCCTAAAGGTGGGAAGGAATTCTTGTAAAAGCTTCCTTCTTGCACTTCTTGGTAAGATTTAGTGCCTATGATGTTTATATATCACTTATGGATGTTGTTGAAGTGTTGATTGAGTTTTTGAAGGGTTTTAAAAAGGGTTTGAAATGGGTTTGTTTGAGTTAGTGTGATTCCTTGTGGGATGTTGGATTTTTAGTGGTTTTATGATGTGTGTTGAAGGTTTTAAGTGTTTTAATGTTTATGAGTTGTTGGTATAAATGTTGGTTGAAGTTGGTGTAGGATTTAATGCTCAAAAATGGAGAAATCGCGTGTCTGCGCGAGGCGATCGATCGCCTGAAATGAGGCGACCGATCGCCTATGGACAGTAGCCAAAATGCAGGGCAGGCGATCGATCGCCTGAAAAGAGGCGACCGATCGCCGAGAGGCAGTAGCCAAATCAAAGGGTAGGCGATCGATCGCCATGTTTGGCGCGATCGATCGCCGAGAAGAAGAAATTGAGGCGATCGATCGCCTCAGCGAAGCGATCGATCGCCAGCTGTGAAATTTTGAAAATGTTGATTTTTGTTGAAATTTTTGGTATCGGGCTATTGTTTAACTTCTAATATTGAATTGTATGGTTGCGTAGAACCATCCCAGGCACCAACAACCTCAAGGAGATAAAGTTCCACAATTTCTCCTCCTTTTGGAATTAAGGTACGTAAGAAACGTACGAGCATCAAACGGTAACATACCCCTAAACTATGACTTTGCATTAATTGCATAAGTATTTATGATGATGATTATGATGATTATGATGAATGAGTTTATGATGATGATGTTGTGATAAACGAAGATGATATGATGTTACGATGACGATTATGATAAGATGATGATGCTTATAAGATGATGACGCATGTTTGACTATGCTACTTAGAATGGTTGAATGTCCGGTGACTATTATGGGCAAGCGAGGAAGGTCTTGCCGCTCACATAACTGAGCGATGGGGTACATCCGTTATCAAGGTGTAGCGATGGGTATCATCCGCTGAGCGATGGGGTACATCCGCTATCAAGGTGTAGCGATGGGTATCATCCGCTGAATAAGAGATACATCCGCTATCAAGGCGTAGCGATGGGTATCATAAGATGAGTTACGTCGAGCGAGGGGGCCAATTGTGCCGCTGTCATAATAGCACCCGGATAGTCCCATTTCTAATTAACATGGACTGTTGTGAGCTTACATACGAAATATGATGTTAATTATTCATGTCTTGAGCTAATAATTATATGCGTAATTATGACACAGGGACAACCAAGGAAGGATAGTACTATTAAACAGGAAGTATATGTTATCAATTATTTTCATGCCTTATTTATATGCCATTAATTCATGATGTTAAGTAACGATGTACATGCTCACGATGGGTTGTTCCTGTAGGTACACTTTTGGATCGAGACTAAGGGTCGGGTTGAGATGGTGAGCTAAGGAGCATAAGAAGATAGATACAGGATTTTTGTTAACCTTAACATTCATTTTGGGGAATGTAATTAACTAACTATTGAAGTTTCATTTTGGCCTGTAATTACATTGAGCTCACATAACAACCAGAACTCTAAGATGTCTCTAATATATGTTTAGTTCATAATACGCTATTAATATGATGTTACGGTAGGAAGACCCTACAATATATACCCGTTGAACACAAGATTTCCGTCTTTTGGCACGAAATCACTCCTCTCCCTCTCATCTCCCTCTCTTATCGTGTAACCCCTCTTCCCCTAACCCTTATCTTTTCTCTTTGGAGAAAAGTGACCGGTGGCTCGGTTTAGGAGCCGGATTCTTCGAAGATAAGTTGGTAATCTCCTTCCCCTCGCTATTATCTTCGTTTTGATTGTGATTTTGTTGGTTTTGGTTGAGTTTTGGGTTTGGGTTAGTTTGGGTGATTTTGGTAAAATCATAAAATCTTTTGGGTTTGTGTTAAATTGAGTTTAGCACCCTTGTTGGAGGTCCTTGTGTTTGGTTGTGTTGTGGTTTTGAGTTGGGAGGAGTTGGGGTATGGTTTATGGAGGTTTCAAGCTTTTAAAAATGGGGGTTTTCGAGTTGCAGGGCTGCTCGATCGATCCGAAAATATTTTCGATCGATCGAGCATGGCAGTATGTGTTTTGTGGCGTTGGAACAGTGGACCGATCGATCAAGATTTTGACCGATCGATCGGAGGATGGTTCTCGACCGATCGAGAGGAAATTTCGATTGATCGAGATGGCCAGTTTGTTGGTGCCTCTTTTGTTGTTTCTTGGCTCTTTTTGGGTGTCTTGCATGCTTCGCCCCGGGTTATTTTAAAAGGTTAATTGTCATGGATAGACAATATTTTTGGGGTATTATACATGCTTAGCCGGGAACTTTTATAATTTGGTAATCGTCATAGATAGACGATATGTTTGGGAGTTTTGAACGTGCTTGGGCACGTGGTTGCATGCTTATGCTTGATTGTGGTTTGTTTATGCGTTTTAGCACATCTTTCTCGGGGCATGGAACTAAAGCAAGGTTTGGCTCAGACTACGGAAACTTAAGGTACGTGTGATGTCCCCGAAATGATTAATTGTGTTTAAGGCATTAATTGTGTTCATATGATTAAATATGATTAATTATGGTGGTAATTGCCTTATGTGTTAGAATTAATCGCCATGTGGAAATGCTTGGTCATGTGGGCTGGTAGAGCATTTCAGGGTGCATGTTGGGCATGTTGGGATAATTGTTATTAGCATGATTTATTTGCCATGGCTAACAATTAATTTGGAAATCTTGAGTTTAATTGATATTTTGGTGCATTTTGGATTAATGCTTTTAAAAATATCATGTTGGGGTGTTTTATACACCATGGGATTGTGGAATGCATTTTAATTAAACTCAAACCCTTATACCCCAACCCCCACCTTTACCAAATCACTTTACCTTTACCAAACCACCACCCAAACCCTTCCTTTCTCTTCATTTTCGTTTTTGAGCTTAAGGGTGGAGAGAAATTCTTGCAAAAAGTTGATTTGTGGAGTTTATTGGGAGATTTGAGGTCCCCAAGAGGTATGGATGCCTCCATGTCATTCTTGTTATGTTTAGTTTAGTTTTGAAATGGTTTTGAATGATTTTGAAATGGGTTTGTTGTGGGTTGGTGTTGTTTTGGTTGAGGGTTGGATTTATGTTTGTTTGAGGTGTATTTTGAAGGTTTATGTTGTTATTTATGTTGTTGGTTTGATGGTTTAAGTGTTGGTATGGGTTGGAAGGAATTTTGGTGCAAAAATGGTGAAAAATCGCGTGTCTGTGCGAGGCGATCGACCGCCTGAAAAGAGGCGACCGATCGCCTATGGGCAGTAGCCAAACTGCAGGGCAGGCGATCGATCGCCTGAAATGAGGCGACCGATCGCTGAGAGGCAGTAGCCAATTCAAGGGGTAGGCGATCGATCGCCATATTTGGCGCGATCGATCGCCGCGAAGAAAAATTTGAGGCGATCGATCGCCTCAGTGAAGCGATCGATCGCCAGCTGTGGAATTTTGAAAAATGATTTCTTTTGGCGAATTTTTGGTATTTGGCTATTGTTTAGCTTCTAATATTGATTTGTATGGTTGTGTAGAACCATCTCAGGTACCGACAACATCGAGGAGATAAAGTTATACAACTTCTCCACTTTTGAAACTAAGGTACGTAGTGAGACGTACGAGCATCGGACGGTAAATCGTGTTACAACTTTAATGATGCATATTGTGAATAGTGTGTCCTTATATGTGATGGAATATGTGAAATGATAGTGATATATCATGATATTGGAATCAATTGTGTTTGATTATTGTGGTAGAATTGATGAATGTTCTGGTAGCCTTTATCTCCGAGCGAGGGAGGTACTTGCCGCTGTCATATGAAGCGATGGTAGTATGATATTTGCCGCTGTCATGTCTAAGCGAAGTAACATGCCGCTGTCATTGTCGAAGCGAGGGATATCATATGATGCAGCTATATGTCGAAGCGAGGGGTCCTAAAATTCCGCTGTTGTATTGGGACCGGAACAGTCACAATTCTAGTGATTAATGTGGAATATTGTGGACATAATTGGAAACGCATTATCGATCATTATATTGTGAACTAATGATTTTGTGCATAAGTTTGTGAAACAGGAACGACAGTGAAATGTGCAAATGTGGTAATTGAGGAGCATATCTATTATTTGTCGCATGCGCTTAATTATTGTATTAAGTTGAATTGTGTTAAGTGGATATATATATATATATGCTCATGGTGAGTTGTTCCTGTAGGTACGCTTTTGGACAAAAGGGGCCAAGGGTTGGGTTGAACTGTGAGCTGAAGGGGACTTGAAAGAAGATAGAATACAGGATTTTTGTTAGTCTTATCATTCATTTTGGGAATGTAATTAACTAACTATTGAAGTTTTATTTTTGGCCTGTAATTACATTGAGCTCACATAACAACCAGAACTCTAAGATGTCTCTAATACATATTTAGCCCTGTTTATATCTTGATTTCTCCGTTAAGGAACTAGGGTCCTTACATTAGTTGTATCAGAGCAGTGGTTAGAGAACCCGGGAATGAGTGAAGGGTAGCCTTAGCAATAAGTTGGCTAGGCGTCTACTATTAAACATGTTGTGCGCATATGAAGTATGTGACTGTTATGCTAACGTGTTATGGTTTTCTAACGATGTATTATGTGAATTGTTTTGGATATTGTTGTTAACCCTTGTGTTGCAGTATGGCAGCAAATGTCGATGTTGGTGATGCAGTAAGTGTAAATGCTAGTGCTAGGCACACAAATCCCCTACCGCCGCCAGCCTTGGGCGAAGAGCCGTCCGAACAGCAGTTATTGCCGGGAGAGCTGAGTTTGACTCAATTTCTAGCTTATTGACCCCCGACTTTTGAAGGGACTGAAACAGGGGAGAAGGCTGAGGAATGGCTAGAGAGGTTGGAGCAGATATTTGTAGCTGCCCCGTGCGCAAAGACATCTTGGATACGGCTAGCAGAGTTTCAATTGGCCAAAAAGGCGCTGATGTGGTGGAAGACCACAGTGATTGAACAGGAGGCTCAGGGTCAGGAAATAAACTGGAAGCTGTTTAGGACTCGATTTCTGACCCGATACTTCTCAGCAGCGGCACGGCAGGCTAAAGAAGATGAATTCACTAGCTTGAGGCAAGGTACTATGCCGGTGTCTGACTATGCTCTCCAGTACTGTTCCTTACTCAGATATGTGCCTCATATCGCCTCTAGCACCCAAGCAAAGATGAGGAACTTTATGAAAGGCTTGAGGCCGGAGTTGTATAATAGGGTGATCACTTATGGCCCTACTTGTTTTGATGACGCCCTAGCACGAGCTGAACTGGCAGAATTAGGAGTGGGTGCATATCCGACTGTGGCACTGCCTCCAATACCATCACAGAGACCGACCCTTGAAAACTTGAAACCAAGGGGCGACCATTTTAAGTCAAAGGGAAACTCATCATCTTCCAGATTCAGTGGTAGATGGCAAGATGCTCGTGGAAGGGGTGGTCGTGGAAGTAATGCTCCGTCTCATAGGGGACAGTCTCAGGCTAGCAATTTTGAGAAGGTTAAGTGTTTTCTGTGCGGGGGACCCCATTCAGTGAAAGGATGCTCTGCTTGTTATGAGTGTGGGAAACATGGTCACTTGGCCCGAAATTGTCCTAACCGGGGAGGGCCACAGAACACTATGGGGAGACCTTCAGACAGGCCAGCGCAGCAGAGACCACCATTTGCACCGAGGCCATTGGGAGGACAGCCGTTGGGGCCACCTCAAGGGCAAGTGTATGCCCTCACCAGGGAGCAGGCTACAGCAGCTCCAGAGGAAGTGAGAGCGGGTACGTGTCATTTATTTACGCACCCTGCTTATATTTTGATAGATACAGGTGCGTCACACTCCTTTGTGTCGACGAGTTTTGTGGAGAGGCACCGTATATGCACGACTCCGTCACCCACGCCTCTTGTGGTTTCGACATCCGCTGGAAAGAGTGTGATTGCAGATCGGTTTGTTGATGGCGGCCTCATTTATTTTGAGGGCAACGAGTTGAAGTCAGATTTGATTGTTCTGGGAATGTCGAACTTCGACTGCATTGTGGGTATTGATGTGCTGAACAGATATCAGGCAGTAGTGGACTGCAGTCAAATGACAGTACGGTTCAGATCTGATTTAGGGGTACGGTGGACTTTCTATGGGGATGGTTCCCGCTCAAGAATTCCGTTGATATCGGCTTTAAAGATGACTCAGTTATTGGAACGTGGGCACGAGGGTTATCTTATTTATGCCATTGACATTGCTGGCAAGAAAGAAGAGTTAAGAGTCGAAGATATACCCGTGGTTGCCGAGTTTGCCGATGTATTTCCGGAGGAGATTCCCGGATTCCCGCCGGTTAGGGAAGTTGAGTTCGGGATCGAATTATTACCGGGGACATCCGCTATTTCTCGTGCCCCTTACAGGATGGCACCAGCGGAGTTAAGAGAGCTGAAAGAGCAGCTACAGGAACTACTTGATAAGGGTTACATACGCCCCAGCGTATCACCTTGGGGTGCGCCTGTGTTATTTGTGAAAAAGAAAGATGGGTCGATGAGATTGTGCATCGACTACAGGCAATTGAATAAGGCCACAGTGAAGAATAAATACCCTCTTCCGCGGATCGATGACTTGTTTGATCAGTTGCAGGGCACGAGGTTGTACAGTAAGATTGATTTGAGGTCGGGGTACCACCAGATCCGAGTTAGAGAGGATGATGTGCAGAAGACAGCCTTCCGGACCCGTTATGGTCACTATGAGTTTTTGGTCATGCCGTTTGGAGTGACAAACGCCCCGGCTGTGTTTATGAGCTTGATGAATCGAGTGTTCCAACCCTATTTGGATCAATTCGTCATCGTATTTATTGACGATATACTTATCTATTCTCGGAGCGAGGAAGATCACAGGAATCATTTGAGGACAGTGCTCCAGATTCTGAGGGACAATCAGTTGTATGCAAAGCTGAGCAAGTGTGAATTTTGGCTTAGCAACGTGGTATTTTTGGGGCATGTGATCTCTAGTGATGGGATTTCTGTGGATCCCAGGAAAGTGGAAGCAGTGATGGATTGGTCTGCGCCTACATCTGTGCCCGAGATCCGTAGCTTCCTCGGTATAGCGGGTTATTACCGACCTTTCGTCGAGGGATTCTCTAAGATCGCTAAACCGTTGACACAGTTGACTCAGAAGGGTGTTCCGTTTTCTTGGTCTGAAGCATGTGAGCAAAGCTTCCAAGAGTTGAAGCACCGGTTGACTACAGCACCTGTTCTGGTGATCCCCTCGGAGAACGAAAGGTTTGCTTTGTACACGGATGCATCACTGCAGGGATTAGGCTGTGTACTGATGCAGGATAAGCATGTGGTGGCTTATGCATCGAGGCAGTTGATGTTGGGATATGCCCTAAGACAAGTCATTAGATGATTGTTTAAGACATACAATGTTTATGGATTTATGAATGGCAATTCATTATTATATATTATTCTTTTAACTGTGCATTGTGAATTAATATATATGTTAATGTCCTTAGAACAATATTGTATTATTCTTAAAGATGTCCCTAGTCAAGTATTATCATGAATAGGGATAATGATAATACGTAGAGACTAGTATATGTTGATCGATGAATTGTTCATTGATATGAGATATCAAATCAACATATGGGTACATGTTAGAGAACGATGTACTGGACAGACCCACCATGAGAATGCAACATGGATAGTTATATGATCGTCATATGCAATTCTCATAGTGGTAATAATGTATGTAATCCTTACGACTTGTGATCATCAGAGATCCCAACATAAGGAGTTATGTATCTTGATATCGTCAAACGTTACCCGTAACAGGGTAATCTATAAAGGCGACTATTGGATACACTACGAATTATGTAGAGGGATGTTGACTGATCGAGATAGGATTTGTCCCTCCTATATAACAGGAGATGTGTTTGGCCCTTGATCAAGTGAGAACTAAAATGCATGGCCATGCTCGAATGAGTCGATATGAGATATCGAGCTTATTCGTTTATTCTAGTTCTACTTGGGGATCAAGAAATATAGATTGGATATACGAGTATGACTATTCCATGACTCGTGTTCAATCTAAACACAAAGGACAAAGGGATTAAGTTACATGATTAATATTATCACAAGTTCTAAAGGTTATGTCGAGTCATTGACATTCTCGTAATTTGGGTAGCATCGATGTGTTGCTAGATACCGCTCAATGCTTGCGACATAAAATGAGATTTTATGTCACTGCCAACATTACGAGATCCTATCGGGTCGCACAAAAGATTAAATCGAGAAGGGAAATTAAATTCATGGGATGAATTAAATAATTAAGAGGAGTCTTAATTAATAATCATAATGATTAATTAAATCATGGGCTTAAGCCCATGAGGCTTTATGAAAGCCTTTAATTAATTATATAAAAGATGATTACAAGGTTTTAATTGGAAGAGAATTATCATAACACAAAAACCCTACACGAATTCAAGCTCTCGGCCGCACCATCGAGTTTGCTCTCGGCTTCATCATTGTCGAAGGGCTTCTTGGTGGCTTTGGTCATTCTTTCGATTGTGAATCGAGTTTGATTCGTGTATTGGTTCAAGAATAAGTCTAGCAACTTGTTCTTGAACATCCCTTTCGATCTGATCGTGTGGATACCGTAGAGACGAAGGTGAAAACTTTCGTTTGTGACTCGGAGTTCGTTGGACGTGCTGCTCCGTGGAATCTGCTTCAAACACGCTACAAGGGTAAGACTCTTATGTATTCTCTAATCCGATATGAATCCCTATGTATAGATCCGGTGTTAGTAATCCCAAAATTTTATTCCGCTGCGTTGTATGCTCATGGGGTTACTTACAGTGGTATCAGAGCCGTGTACAAGGCTCATATCGGATTTATGTGATTAAATAGTGTTAATCATATTAGAATTAATATTGCATGCTTATTAAAACTGTTTAAATTCATATATGATATGAAATTAATTTTAGTTTATGAAAATCATCGTATAATTGTATTTGATATATTGGCGCATAATTGTATACGATACACGAAAGCGTAAAATCGAGGGGTTAGCCCATGCATGGCTCACGGCAGCCACCAAAGGATGGCTAGGGCTTCGAACCCTAGTCACCTTGGCTCACGGCCGCCGCATGAACTAGGGTTTCGAACCCATAAGCTCGTGCATGGCCATGTAGCCGCCGAATAAGGGCTAGGGTTCGGTCCCTGGCTCGTGCATGGGTCAAGCCGTCACACTATCTAGGGTTTTGAACTCTATTGGCTCGATAAAGTATTGAGAAGTTGCAAGATGGTTCGATCATGGTCCACGGAATTATGAGGGTCGACGGCTACACCACATGAGGGCTAGGGTTTTTCGAACCCTTGGCTCGAGATGGTTAAGCTGTCACCGTCATGAACCGTCCATGGTTGGATCGTAGCTTGTGGCTCATAAATTTCGTTGTTTCAAGCAAGTTGGCTCGATAAAAATTAAAGATGGTGCGAAGCGGCTAGGGTTTGGAACCCTAGCGCCGCCGCCGCTCGAGCTTGGCTCGGCCATGGGCTAGGGTTTCGAACCCTAGGCCCATCAATGGTCCAGCCGAGTGGTTGTGGTTCGAACCATGGTGGTTCGAGCCTTAGTCGCTTTAGTTCGTGGCATGTGATGTCCCGAGCGTACGATAATTTTTCAAAAATTATTTTACAGTTTTAATTAGAATTAAATTTAAAATGTTTAGAATTTAATTAATTAAATGTTAATGCATGCTTTATGTGTTGTTTGAGCATGGTGCGTGGTTATAGCCCTTTGACCTATTAGATAGGATTTGTGGATGTTTGTAATTTATAATACGACCTGCGTGTCGTGCCTTTCTCTGTTTCATTCTAAATGTAATCCCTCCCCTATGTTCCCCTCGAATGTGAATCGAGGAATTCTATATCTTGTAAATAGTGTAGTTTATTTTATTGATGGTGATCAATGAAGATGGAGCATCGTGCCGGGATGAGGAGGCCATTCACAAATTGGAGCCAAGGAAGGTGCTTGTGAAGTTACCTTAGGTTGACTCATAGGATTTTCTCATTGGCTTGAGAAAATCATTAGTAGGGGCTATAACCATGTCACGTTTAATTATGTATGTTGATGCATGATTTATCTTATGTTTTAGTTTGATAATAGTATTACACATATATGTAGATATGTATACAACTATATGTAGTGGACATATTTTAAATTATCAAATTAATCATGAGATCAATAAATCCCTCTAAAATATTAAGTTTTAGATGCCTTCCAAAATAAAAGTACTCGTCAATAACTTCGATTGTACATGTGTGGGTTTGCCAAAGCAAAGCACCGTGGCAATCTTAGTAAGGCGCGAAAGGATAAAAGTGATATCCGTTATACTTTAAATTGGGTACGACTTAACTAGGTTATCTCAATAGGATTGGGAACCTAGAGGCATGGGTTGGATTATAATTCATTTGATGAATTGAACAAAGTGTTGTTCGTCCAACTATCCAAGAATTATATGTGATATAATTGACAAAGTGTTGTCTACCTAAATAACCGAGTCTTGGGCGATTAGCCAAAGCTAACTCAAGATTAGGCGAAATATGGATCTTGGCCCACTAAAGGTTTCGAGGGTTGATATTTTTCAAACAAAATAGTGGGAGTATCATTTAATATAAGACCATGTTAAATGATTTAAATCATAAACTTATTTTGCATATTTATATTGTAGATATCCATGGCAACTAACAACGTTACTAGCACTTTATCACTGCGATCGGTCCTTGAGAAGGACAAATTAAATGGGACAAATTTCCTAGACTGGCATAGGAACTTGAGGATAGTCCTCAAACAAGAAAAGAAACAATATGTCCTAGAGGAACCCTTACCCGCTGAGGAACCTCCCATAACGGCTACAAGAACCGAAAAGGATGCTTACAAGAAGCATCAGAGTGACGCACTTGATGTTGGGTGCCTCATGCTTGCCACCATGAACTCTGAGCTTCAGAAGCAACATGAGGAAATTGAGGCGTTCGATATAATTGAACACTTAAAGCAGTTGTACCAACAGCAAGCTAGACAAGAGAGGTATGATGTCTCTAAAGCGTTATTCCAGTGCATGATGGTAGAAGGAAGCTTAGTTGGAACTCATGTGCTCAAGATGATTGGGTACATTGAGAATCTGGACAAGGTAGGTTTTCCATTGGACCAAGAGTTGGCCACCGATGTAATCTTGTAATCGTTGCCTGAGAGCTTCAGTCAATTTGTAGTAAATTACAATATGACTGACATGGAAAAGACTCTACCCCAGTTGCTTGGTATGTTGAGAACATATGAAGCAAATACTAAGAAGACTAAGGCCACAAATGTCCTTATTGTGAATAAGGGCAAAGGAAGGGCCAAAGCTAAAGGCAACAAGAAAGCAAAGAAGGTCTTTGCTAAATCTAAGCCAAAGTCTTCGGCACTGAAGCCAAAGGGAGGGATAGCAAAGGAAGGGAACTGTTTCCATTGCGGTGAGACCGGCCATTGGAAAAGAAACTGCAAAGTATATCTGGAGGATCTAAAGAAAGGAAGTGTGACTTCCGCTTCAGGTATTTTTGTTATAGAAGTCAATTTATCTACTTCTTCATCATGGGTATTAGATACTGGATGTGGATCTCACATTTGTGTAAATGTGCAGGATCTCAAAAGGAGTAGGACATTGGCGAAAGGTGAAGTTGATCTCCGAGTTGGAAATGGAGCAAGAGTTGCTGCATTAGCTATAGGAGATTATCATTTAGCTTTACCTTCTGGTTTATCGTTGATTTTAAAAGACTGTTATTTTGTGCCTTCAATTACTAAAAATATTATTTCTATTTCTTGTTTAGACAAGTATGGTTTTTCATTTATAATAAAGGACAATTGTTGTTCTATTTATTTAAATGATATGTTTTATGCTAGTGCACAAATGGTGAATGGTCTTTATGTATTGAATCTTGATATGCCTATCTATAACATAAATACTAAAAGGATTAAAAATAATGATTGTAATCCGACTTATCTCTGGCACTGTCGCTTGGGCCACATAAACGAGAACCGCATATCTAAACTCCATAAGGATGGAATATTAGATTCATTTGATTTTGAATCATATGATACATGCGAATCGTGTTTAATGGGCAAGATGACTAAAGCCCCTTTCAAGGGACATGTTGAAAGGGCAAATGTTTTATTGGGACTAATACATAGTGATGTATGTGGACCAATAAGTACACAAGCTAGAGGTGGTTTTCAATACTTCGTTACATTTACTGATGACCTCAGTAGATATGGGTATGTGTACCTAATGAAACATAAACATGAAACCTTTGAAAAGTTCAAAGATTTCAAGAATGAAGTACAAAACCAACTTGGCAAAAGTATCAAAATCCTTCGATCAGATCGAGGAGGAGAATACTTAAGCCAAGAGTTTCATGACTATCTAAAGGAGTGTGGGATAGTCCCACAACTCACTCCTCCGTATACTCCACAGTGGAATGGTGTATCCGAGAGGAGAAATCGAACCTTGTTAGACATTGTTAGATCAATGATGAGTCATGCAGATCTTCCGATATCATTTTGGGGACACGCTCTAGAAACAGCGATTTTCTTACTGAACCGTGTTCCATCTAAATCAGTGGAAAAGACACCATATGAGATATGGACTGGGAAGCGTCCTAGTATGTCTTTTATGAAGATTTGGGGTTGTGAGGCTTTCGTTAGACGTCACGCCACTAACAAACTTGGACCCAAATCTGATAAGTGTTTATTTTTGGGGTATCCTAAGGAAACAAAAGGATACTATTTCTATTATCCCACCGAGAACAAAGTAGTTGTTGCTCGGACTGGTGTATTTCTTGAAAGAGAATTTATTTCTAGAAAAACCAGTGGGAGAAAAATAGAACTTAGTGAAGTTCAACCACAAGAAAACACTGAACCTGAGATTGAGATGGAAACAGAGCAGGCACCACAAACTGTTGTGGAAGAAGTACCTGCTCAAGAGACACAAGCCCAGCGTAGGTCTGTAAGAGAACACCGGGAGCCACAGAGATATGGATTTCTTGTGACTCAACAAGGTGACTTACTACTTATTGATGAGGATGAGCCGTCATCTTATCAACAAGCTATAATGGGCAATGATTCTGAGAAATGGCAAGAGGCCATGAAATCTGAGATGGAATCCATGTATGCAAACCAAGTATGGACTTTGGTTGATCCACCTGAAGGGGTACGACCCATAGGGTGCAAATGGATTTTCAAGAAAAAAAACCGATATGGATGGTAACGTACAAACCTATAAAGGTCGGCTGGTTGCAAAAGGATTCAAACAAATTCATGGTATTGACTATGATGAAACCTTTTCACCAGTGGCCATGGTTAAATCCATAAGGATCTTACTTGCAATAGCTGCATTTCATGATTATGAAATCTGGCAGATGGATGTCAAAACAGCTTTCCTTAATGGAAATCTGCTCGAGGATGTGTACATGACACAGCCCGAGGGTTTTGTCGATCCAAAGGATGCTGGAAAGATATGCAAGCTACAACGATCCATTTATGGATTGAAGCAAGCTTCTCGGAGTTGGAATCTTCGTTTTGATGATGCAATCAAAGAGTTTGGTTTTATCAAAAATGAAGATGAACCTTGTGTCTACAAGAAGGTCAGTGGGAGCGTAATCATTTTCCTAGTGTTGTATGTGGATGACATACTTCTTATTGGAAATGATATCCCTGCCTTGCAATCTGTAAAGATTTGGCTAGGGAACTGCTTTTCGATGAAAGATTTAGGAGAAGCCACCTATGTATTAGGAATCAAGATCTATAGAGATAGATCGAGAAGACTTCTTGGTCTAAGTCAAAGTACATACATAGACAAGGTGCTTAAAAGGTTTAGCATGCAAGAATCCAAGAAAGGATTCGTGCCTATGACACATGGTATTTATCTCTCGAAGGAACAGTGTCCTTCAACACCAGATGAGAGACAACGCATGAGTAAGATTCCATACGCGTCAGCTATTGGATCTATCATGTATGCCATGATATGTACTCGTCCCGATGTATCGTATGCTTTGAGCATGACAAGCAGATATCAAGTTGATCCAGGTGAAGGTCACTGGATTGCTGTCAAGAACATCCTGAAGTACTTGAGAAGGACTAAAGATATATTCTTGATTTATGGAGGTGAGGAAGAGCTCAATGTAATGGGTTACACTGATGCTAGCTTCCAAACCGACAAAGATGATTTTCGATCGCAATCTGGATATGTGTATTGCCTAAATGGAGGTGCTGTGAGCTGGAAGAGTTCAAAGCAAGAAACAGTAGCCGATTCTACAACGGAAGCTGAGTATATTGCTGCCTCAGATGCAGCAAAGGAAGCTGTTTGGATGAGGAAGTTCATTTCTGAACTTGGAGTGGTGCCTAGCATTAAAGATCCGATAGAACTCTATTGTGACAACAATGGAGCGATCGCATTGGCTAAGGAACCACGATCTCACCAAAGATCCAAGCACATACTTAGGCGTTTCCATTTCATTCGAGAAATCGTTGAAAGGGGAGATGTTAAAATATGCAAGGTACCAACAGATGATAATGTATCTGACCCATTGACGAAGCCGCTGTCACAGCAGAAGCATGATCGTCATACTAGATCTCTAGGCATTAGGTATATGTCTGAGTGGTCTTAGTGCAAGTGGGAGATTTGTTGGGATATGCCCTAAGACAAGTCATTAGATGATTGTTTAAGACATACAATGTTTATGGATTTATGAATGGTAATTCATTATTATATATTATTCTTTTAACTGTGCATTGTGAATTAATATATATGTTAATGTCTTTAGAATAATATTGTATTATTCTTAAAGATGTCCCTAGTCAAGTATTATCATGAATAGGGATAATGATAATACGTAGAGACTAGTATATGTTGATCGATGAATTGTTCATTGATATGAGATATCAAATCAACATATGGGTACATGTTAGAGAACGATGTACTGGACAGACCCACCATGAGAATGCAACATGGATAGTTATATGATCGTCATATGCAATTCTCATAGTGATAATAATGTATGTAATCCTTACGACTTGTGATCATCAGAGATCCCAACATAAGGAGTTATGTATCTTGATATCGTCAAACGTTACCCGTAACAGGGTAATCTATAAAGGCGACTATTGGATACACTACGAATTATGTAGAGGGATGTTGACTGATCGAGATAGGATTTGTCCCTCCTATATAACAGGAGATGTGTTTGGCCCTTGATCAAGTGAGAACTAAAATGCATGGCCATGCTCGAATGAGTCGATATGAGATATCGAGCTTATTCGTTTATTCTAGTTCTACTTGGGGATCAAGAAATATAGATTGGATATACGAGTATGACTATTCCATGACTCGTGTTCAATCTAAACACAAAGGACAAAGGGATTAAGTTACATGATTAATATTATCACAAGTTCTAAAGGTTATGTCGAGTCATTGACATTCTCGTAATTTGGGTAGCATCGATGTGTTGCTAGATACCGCTCAATGCTTGCGACATAAAATGAGATTTTATGTCACTGCCAACATTACGAGATCCTATCGGGTCGCACAAAAGATTAAATCGAGAAGGGAAATTAAATTCATGGGATGAATTAAATAATTAAGAGGAGTCTTAATTAATAATCATAATGATTAATTAAATCATGGGCTTAAGCCCATGAGGCTTTATGAAAGCCTTTAATTAATTATATAAAAGATGATTACAAGGTTTTAATTGGAAGAGAATTATCATAACACAAAAACCCTACACGAATTCAAGCTCTCGGCCGCACCATCGAGTTTGCTCTCGGCTTCATCATTGTCGAAGGGCTTCTTGGTGGCTTTGGTCATTCTTTCGATTGTGAATCGAGTTTGATTCGTGTATTGGTTCAAGAATAAGTCTAGCAACTTGTTCTTGAACATCCCTTTCGATCTGATCGTGTGGATACCGTAGAGACGAAGGTGAAAACTTTCGTTTGTGACTCGGAGTTCGTTGGACGTGCTGCTCCGTGGAATCTGCTTCAAACACGCTACAAGGGTAAGACTCTTATGTATTCTCTAATCCGATATGAATCCCTATGTATAGATCCGGTGTTAGTAATCCCAAAATTTTATTCCGCTGCGTTGTATGCTCATGGGGTTACTTACAGTTGAAGCCTCATGAGACCAGGTACCCGATTCATGATTTGGAACTGGCGGCCATTATTTTCGCTTTGAAAATTTGGCAGCATTATCTTTATGGTACTTCTTTTACCATTTACACGGACCATAAGAGCTTGAAGTTCCTATTTACCCAAGCGGAACTGAATATGAGGCAAAGGAGGTGGATGGACTTGCTCAAGGACTATGATTGCGAGATAGAGTACCATCCAGGGAAGGCGAACCTGACAGCTGACGCCTTAAGTAGGAAGGTGAAGTATACGGCAGATGATGTTATTCAGTTATCGGCCTTGATGACCTCTTGTTGTCATTTGGGATATGACTTTGATTTAGATGTATCGCCGGTGCTGGTATCGACCCTATTGGCAGAACCGGACATCTTTGAACTTATCAGGAAAGCTCAGGTGACAGACGTTGAGGTACAGAGATGGTTATCATATTTACGTCTCGGTCAATTATCGAAGTTCAGAGTAGCAGAAGATGGTTCCTTGAGGCTTGGTAACCGTTGGGTAGTGCCGAGGGCACCAGAGTTGCGTCAAGGAATCTTGCATCGTGCTCATAGTAGCAGATTTAGCATCCATCCAGGTGGGAGAAAGATGTACAAGGACTTGTGTGATCAATTTTGGTGGAGACGGATGAAGAGAGACGTTATATCATTCGTTAAGAAGTGCCTGATTTGCCAACAAGTGAAAGCAGAAAGGCAGAGGCCCGGAGGCGAGTTGAAGAGTTTAGAGATACCAGAGTGGAAGTGGGAGCACATCTCTATGGATTTTGTGACCCACTTGCCAAGGAGTGCCTCGGGATTTGATGCGATCTGGGTGATTGTAGATCGACTGACGAAAGTGGCTCACTTCATCCCATATAGTATGACTTTCACATACTTAAAGATGGCCCAGTTGTATGTACGAGACGTGGTGAGATTGCATGGCATCCCAGTCTCGATTGTGTCTGATAGAGACCCGCGGTTCACATCGCACTTTTGTGAGGGTCTTCAATCGGCTTTGGGTACAGAAGTGAGGCTGAGTACGGCTTATCACCTTCAGACAGATGGTCAGACAGAGCGTACCATACAGACGCTTGAGGACATATTGAGGGCATGTGTTTTGGAGTTCGATACTCCGTGGCAAGATTCAGTGCCACTTGTGGAGTTCTCTTACAACAACAGTTATCAGGCGAGCATTCAGATGGCTCCATTCGAGGCCCTTTACGTTCGACGATATAGGTCACCGTTGTACTGGGAAGATTTGACTAGTAAGACGGTCGGAGGACCGGAATTGATTCGAGAAATGGAAGAGAAAATCAAAGTGATCCGTCAGAAAATGAAAGCGGCTCAAGATAGGCAAGCGGTCTATGCTAATAAACGACGGCGACCATTGGAATTCCAAGTGGGAGGCAGAGTCTTTCTGAAAATCTCACCTTTCAGAGGTGTAGTTCGTTTCGGTATGCGCGGGAAGGTGTCTCCGAGATATGTTGGGCCGTACGAGGTATTACAGCGCATCGGCACTTTGGCTTATCGTTTGGCCCTACCGCCGTCCTTGTCTGGTATACATGATGTCTTCCATGTATCTATGTTGAGGAAGTATGAACCAGACCCGTCTCATGTGTTGCAGCCTTCAGAGGTTCAGTTGAGTTCAGATGTATCCTATGTTGAACGGCCAGTCAGAATTCTGGATCGAGAGGATCGCAGACTTCGAAGCAAGGTGATACCGATGGTCAAGGTTCAGTGGGATCGTCGGGGTGTCGAAGAGGCCACCTGGGAGACGGAACGGCATATGGTGCAGCACTACCCGGAACTATTCTCTGGTATGTGTTTATGTTTAGTTTCTTTTGGGGTAAGTGCATGCGATTTCGAGGACGAAATCTTCTAAGTAGGGGAGTATTGTGATGTCCCCGAAATGATTAATTGTGTTTAAGGCATTAATTGTGTTCATATGATTAAATATGATTAATTATGGTGGTAATTGCCTTATGTGTTAGAATTAATCGCCATGTGGAAATGCTTGGTCATGTGGGCTGGTAGAGCATTTCAGGGTGCATGTTGGGCATGTTGGGATAATTGTTATTAGCATGATTTATTTGCCATGGCTAACAATTAATTTGGAAATCTTGAGTTTAATTGATATTTTGGTGCATTTTGGATTAATGCTTTTAAAAATATCATGTTGGGGTGTTTTATACATCATGGGATTGTGGAATGCATTTTAATTAAACTCAAACCCTTATACCCCAACCCCCACCTTTACCAAATCACTTTACCTTTACCAAACCACCACCCAAACCCCTCCTTTCTCTTCATTTTCGTTTTTGAGCTTAAGGGTGGAGAGAAATTCTTGCAAAAAGTTGATTTGTGGAGTTTATTGGGAGATTTGAGGTCCCCAAGAGGTATGGATGCCTCCATGTCATTCTTGTTATGTTTGGTTTAGTTTTGAAATGGTTTTGAATGATTTTGAAATGGGTTTGTTGTGGGTTGGTGTTGTTTTGGTTGAGGGTTGGATTTATGTTTGTTTGAGGTGTATTTTGAAGGTTTATGTTGTTATTTATGTTGTTGGTTTGATGGTTTAAGTGTTGGTATGGGTTGGAAGGAATTTTGGTGCAAAAATGGTGAAAAATCGCGTGTGTGCGAGGCGATCGACCGCCTGAAAAGAGGCGACCGATCGCCTATGGGCAGTAGCCAAACTGCAGGGCAGGCGATCGATCGCCTGAAATGAGGCGACCGATCGCCGAGAGGCAGTAGCCAATTCAAGGGGTAGGCGATCGATCGCCGCGAAGAAAAATTTGAGGCGATCGATCGCCTCAGTGAAGCGATCGATCGCCAGCTGTGGAATTTTGAAAAATGATTTCTTTTGGCGAATTTTTGGTATTTGGCTATTGTTTAGCTTCTAATATTGATTTGTATGGTTGTGTAGAACCATCCCAGGTACCGACAACATCGAGGAGATAAAGTTATACAACTTCTCCACTTTTGAAACTAAGGTACGTAGTGAGACGTACGAGCATCGGACGGTAAATCGTGTTACAACTTTAATGATGCATATTGTGAATAGTGTGTCCTTATATGTGATGGAATATGTGAAATGATAGTGATATATCATGATATTGGAATCAATTGTGTTTGATTATTGTGGTAGAATTGATGAATGTTCCGGTAGCCTTCATCTCCGAGCGAGGGAGGTACTTGCCGCTGTCATATGAAGCGATGGTAGTATGATATTTGCCGTTGTCATGTCTAAGCGAAGTAACATGCCGCTGTCATTGTCGAAGCGAGGGATATCATATGATGCCGCTATATGTCGAAGCGAGGGGTCCTAAAATTCCGCTGTTGTATTGGGACCGGAACAGTCACAATTCTAGTGATTAATGTGGAATATTGTGGACATAATTGGAAACGCATTATCGATCATTATATTGTGAACTAATGATTTTGTGCATAAGTTTGTGAAACAGGAACGACAGTGAAATGTGCAAATGTGGTAATTGAGGAGCATATCTATTATTTGTCGCATGCGCTTAATTATTGTATTAAGTTGAATTGTGTTAAGTGGATATATATATATGCTCATGGTGAATTGTTCCTGTAGGTACGCTTTTGGACAAAAGGGGCCAAGGGTTGGGTTGAACTGTGAGCTGAAGGGGACTTGAAAGAAGATAGAATACAGGATTTTTGTTAGTCTTATCATTCATTTTGGGAATGTAATTAACTAACTATTGAAGTTTTATTTTTGGCCTGTAATTACATTGAGCTCACATAACAACCAGAACTCTAAGATGTCTCTAATACATATTTAGCCCTGTTTATATCTTGATTTCTCCGTTAAGGAACTAGGGTCCTTACAGTACGTAGGACGTACGAGCATAGCCTATTACAGTATTGCAACTGTAAAATGCATGGTGTATGATAATTGTATTAAACGGGTATCGGAACATATGGTGTGTGTGGTGATTACATTATATGGTCATGGAAATATGTGGCATGTGGTAATTGCGTCGGATAAGTATTGAAATGCATGGTGCATGACATTTGCTATAAATAGATAACGATATGCATGGTAAATGGTAATTGTGTCAAATGGTTGCACATTGGGAACCATACGGTCCCGCTTTTGAGCGAGCAATGATTTGGGATGCCGTCGCCGTTGAGCGACCATCGGTTATGACGCCGCTAGTGTTGAGCGTGCGCGGGGTTTATAATGCCGCTATTGTGGAGCGAGCAATGAAATAGGAACATGGAATCATTGAATTGATTGATGTAATATTTACGGTCTTTTATATAATGATTTCACCGTATTGATTATGGAACTGGCATAACAGAACGGTATTAGTTAATCTATGTGGCGATTAACTGGCTTTGGGAATTTGATGAGTTTTGGTCATTTTGAGAACATGGACAATACAGGGGATCCCGGATTATGGTGTTACCATCCAGGGAGTATCATTTAAATTATGGCATTTACATTCTGTAAATTATGAATTGCAATATTATGATTATTGGATTGGTGGTATTGGTATGCTCACCCCGTGTGGGGGCTGTCTCTGTTGGGGCAGGTGTTACAGGTGTAGCAGCGGCTTTGGAGTTGAGCCCGGGCTGTTGATTAGAGGTACTTCCAGGATAGAGGTACTAGAGCTGGTTGGATGGCACATAGATCCAGAGTTGAGATCGAGTTGCGCTTGGAATGTGTTTCCAGGGTCGAAGCACCAGTAACAGTATCCAGTAGAGTGTTTTATACATTAGATACACGCGTGTTCATTGGGTGCTCTTACATGAGTACATTTTACGTGTATATGGAATGTATAAATGGGCTACGACTCTTCTCTTTTCATTCATGGTTTGCATGCAATTAAATACGGAATTGTCAAATGAACTGAGAGCACGTTAATGTATTTTAAAGGTGCATGTTATATAAATAATCTTGGTTGGGGAATTTGAATATTATGCGGATAGAATGCAAGAAATTTTCTGGATAGTATATGGTGTTGCACTTGCACATGGCTTTTCTCCATGATAACATGATAATTTGCACTAATGGTATGGATTAATACACTAATAACGGGTTAAGGGCACGGGGGTCCTTACAAGCAAACCCTAACCCTAATCTTCATTATGGTCGTCGCCTCAAATTGGTCCGGCTCCTCAACCGACACGCTGTCGTGACTCACGACGGCAACATATCCTCCCCATCGGAGATATTCTCGGCCTCTCCAATCCTCTCTTATACCAATTAATGCCCATCAACAACTTCCACTACAACTTACTACCTCTAATTTTCCGTCATCGTGTGCACAAGTTAACAATCTTCTTTATGACCTTTCAAGCTTTATCGATGGAACGTTTCCATGCCCACTGATTGGTAACCGTTGAGTCCACGTCTACTCATATACACAGGAAACGCCAAGACGTTATTCTCATATATGCAATGTTTGGGTCTCTCACCGTAGAGATCGTTCCACTGATCTGCTCGGCATCCTCTTCATATGATGCATGGATTATTCTCTCTGACGCTTATTTGCCAATCGTTATCGTACGCTTGTCATGCAGTTAAAGGATGACTTTTCCAATCTTCAAATCGGATCTCAACCGGTCTCTGCGTTTCTTCAGCCCGCTAAGATGGAAACAGATGAACTCGCCCTTATTGGCCGCACTCTCTTCGATTGATGACATCACATTGTATGTTCTAAATGGCTTAGGTATTGCGTATCGTGATATTGCTACCCTTATTCGTGCTAGGGAAACATCCCTCACATTCGAGGAACTGCATGATCTTCTTATTACTCACGAGTCTTACATGTTACGCCTTGATGCTGCTACTTCCACACGTGTAGCAACTGCCAATCAAACAACCCACAACCAGCGCGCCCCATCGTGTTGTGGCTCCTCATCCACGCAATAATATGGCACGGCTGATCGCTCCCAGGGAGGTTCCAACCGCCGTCGTGGCCCTCCGCCGCAGCAGCACAACCAGGGCAACAATAACCACCAATCTGGTGGTTTTTCAAGAGGTAACAATAGTTCTCTTCCTCATATTACTTGTAAACCCTGTGGATTTAAGGGACACACTGCACGGATTTGTCGCCAATTTCAGTCGATGGCAAATACTGTTGTGAGGACCCCACAACCTAATCACGTCAGTAGTGCAATTAGCTCGTTCTTTATTTATACATTTTCTTTTCATGAGGTGATTCTCATTACGTGCTTCTTAATTATAGTGTGCCTTCTATTAAAAAAAGTCGACATAAATCCCCTGTAAATTTGATTCCCAACACGGATACAATTCACATATGTATTTCTAATGCACCATGCATGTTTTTTGTGTGCAAATATCATCTTGTGAAAGGTCCTTACAACTGTGGTCTCTCCGCCACCTTCTCAGCACACGCCCAACCGCACTCCCCTGGTTAGTTGACTCTGGTGCGTCTCACAACTTGACATCCGACTTACAGAATCTATCCATCTATTATGAATATGATGGTACCGATGGGGTTCAAATTGTTGATGGCACAAGTTGCACATCTCTCATATTGGTTCTAATGTTTTCCGACTCTTGTGCTTTCGTTTGTACTCTAAATATCCTTAGTGTCCCTGCTGCTCGTCAGAATCTTTTGTCAGTCCATCGATTTACTAAGACCAATAATGTTTTTATTAAATTTTATCTGTCTCACTTTGATGTGAAGGTCCAGATCACAACGACGATATCCATTCGTGAAACGTGCAGTAATTGTGTCTATCACTTGGATTTTCCTAAAGCACCTATTTCTCGGTTTTCTGCATTCGTTGGTGAACTAGGTAGTGCAGCATGTTGGTATGAGCGGCTGGGTCATCCATCGCCTCAACTTAGTTTATATGTTATAAAAAAAAATTCATTACCTAGTACGAAGTCATTTGATGATTTAAAACATTGTACTTCGTGTTTATTGAATAACATTCAATAGTTACCATTTACTATTACTTCTTTACCCCATGCATCCATTGCATTATATTTATGGTGATGTCTGGGATACTTCATCCTTGGGGCATCGATTCAATCTTATTTTAGTTGATCATTATACAAAATATTGTTGGTTATATCCATACAAGAAAAATTACAATTGTTTTCTATCTTCAAGCAATTTCGGACGCTTGTTGAAACATGGGTTCAGCGCCACATTCAAAACTTTTTATTCTGATAATGGTGGTGAGTTTGTGGCTCTTTGACAGTTTTTCTCTGACTTTGTTATCTCATGGCTTACCACGTCCCCCCACACGCCTCAACAAAATGGTACTTCAAAATGATGATAGGGTCGAACTCTTCTTCATCATGCCTCGCTTCTGGATACCTTTTTGGATTTTGCTTTTGCAACCGTGGTGTATCCCTCAAACCGCATACCCTCCTCTGTCCTTCGTGGTGCCTTACCATTTGCTATGTTATTTCAACGCACACCAAATTACTTGAACCTCCGTACTTGTTTGCCTATGCTTTCCTTGGCTTCGTCCGTATCATCACAACAAGCTTCAATCTCCCTCGAGTCCATGCCTCTTTCTTGGATGTTCAATGTCTCAGAATGCTTATAAGTGTTATGAACTTAGTACATACAAATTGCATCTCTCTCGTCATGTTCACTTTGTTGAATCAGTGTTTCCCTTTCGGCCCAAACCACCATCGGACCTCTGCACCTCTCCATCTCGCCGCCATCCATATTTGACCCACAACAGCCAGCACCGCACGCTCATCTTCCACGATCGTTGAGTTGACCTCTGGATCCAGGCTCTCGGTCATGATCTGTCTTCCTCGTCTACGACTGCGCCCTCTATGCCTCGGCCTCCTCACACATTCATTCTATGACGACACAATCTATGCATAATATCTACAAACCCAAGAAAATGTTTCAAGCAACTAGGCATCATGTTCTTGATGAAACAAAGCCTACCTGCGTTTCACGGGCTCTCTCTCATCCTCTTTGGCGTGCTGCGGTGACTGAGGAATCTACTGCCCTTGTACGTCATGGCACTTGGACTTTAGTTCCCCTCCATCTAATCGTAGTATTATTGGATCTAAATGGGTTTTTTGTATTAAGCGTAAGCCTGATGGAACCATTGATAAGTATAAAGCTTTCCTAGTTGCAAAGGGTTTTCATCAACGCCCTGATATTGATTTCTCTGAGACATTCAGTCGTGTTGTCAAGCCTGCGACTATTCACACTATTTTGTAACTTGTTGCCATGCATAATTGACCTCGTCGACAGCTCGATGTAAGTAATGTCTTTCTTCTTGGTGATCTTACTGAAGTTGTTATATGTCTCAGCCTGCGGGTTTCATTTATTATAGCCATCCACGCCATGTCTGTCGCCTAAGGAAGTCTCTTTACGGTCTCAAACATGCTCCTCGTGCTTGGTACATGGCTCTCAGTCGCAGCTTATCTCTATGGGCTTCACACAAACTAAATCTAATACCCCTCTCTTTGTTCTTTATCATGGCTCTATTTATGTTGATGATATTATTGTCACAGATTCTGATATCTCCTTGATCTCCAATATCATCGCTAAACTTGGCGCTCAGTTTGCTATGAAGGAATTGGGTCCTCTCACCTAATTTCTCGGAGTTGAAGTTCTTCGGTGTCGCGAATGTCTATTTCTGACTCAACACAAGTATATCATTGACATCCTCTGTCGGCACAAAATGGATGGTGCAAAGCCGTTTCCTACACCCATGGCCTCTAATCCTGCCTCTTTGTCTAAATGTTCCTCAGTTGACGTCACCGCGTATCGACAGAGCATTGGTGCCTTACAATGCTTTTCTTTTACACACCTTGACAATCTCTGTCTCAGTTAATCGTATGGCTCGGTGCATGGCTGCACCTGATGAGGCCAGTTGTGTTGCCCTTAAAAACATAATTCTCTCTCATGAGATTTTACTTCGTCGTGATGTTTCTTCTGAACTTCGTGCCTTCTGGGATGCTGATTATGGGGGATATTCTCTCACGGGTACCTCCACTTCTGCGTATATTATCTTTTTGGGTTCAACTCCCATATCTTGGAGCTCTCGTAGCCTGGGGTATCTCATTCATCTACTGAGACTGGATATCGTGCTCTCGCTTGTACGTCTGCTGAAATTCGTTGGTTACAAAACCTGTTTCTTGAGATTGGTTATCCTCTCCGAGGTATTCCTCGCATTCAGTGTGACAACATTGGGGCCATCCAACTTTCCCTATGTCTAGTTCATCACTCTCTTATGATGCACATCTCCATTGACATTCACTTTGTTCATGATCTAGTAAGCAATGGTCTGTTGGATTTCACCTAAGTCGATATTGTTGACCAGCTCACAGACATTCTCACTAAACCTCGCCCACGCTCTATGTTTCAATTTTTTAGGACCAAAATTTTCATTGATGATGGAACGTCTATTTTGTAGGGGCATATTAGCCTAAGGAAAGGCTGTATCAAATCTTCTCTTCCTTAATCATACAAAGATTACTTTCTCTTTTGTAAATATCACGATCTTATCTTCTATAATGGGTGAGTGCTCTAACCGAATAACACCTATTCTATAATTTTAGGAAGAAAAAAAAAACATTATACAAAGGCTAGACAAGGGATAAACATCTACATGTGACGAGATCAAACAAAGAACATGACCATTAGGCACATACTAATCAACAACCCCATCCCGCTTTAAATATCGTCTTATTTTCATATTTGAGTCATCCCATTCGTACGGTTTCGTCGACAGGTCAAAGTATCTATGTTTAGAAATGAGAGAAGATGACATATTTAAGGAGAATTCAAACTTTGCAACAAGGGCGTAATGGAGTCGGGGACGAGTTAGTGGTTAGAGGTATCAATCCAAGGATATGAATATTATCATCCAATAGTGTTGGAATTTCTCAGGGCAATGCTCTCGAAGGTAGTGTAATGTTGACGTAACCGTTAATTTTTTTTAAAAAAAATTAAATGGTTTTGTTTTTTTTTTTTTTGACAAGGGATTATCATCAAAATTCGTCAACTACAAATGCATCACTTTGGGCCACCAAGATTCCAAATTTAATGTTATCCAAAAGTAAATCCAGAAAACAATTAGATCGTTCATTTTATCAAAATTTAGTGACGCCACAATTAGATGCTTTTTTTATAAAAATAAAATAAAATAAGTGATAAAACTAAAAGTCAACATGGGTGAAAATGATACAATTACCAGCACAAGAGGTAAATCAATCAATATGTATGATTAGAGGGGGTAAAATAATTAAAATCAATAACTCGAGGGGCTAAGTTGGTGTATCATAATAGTTTAAGGGGGCAAATGAAACTATCCACAAATAAATCGGAGGAAATAAGATTATAAAAATGACACGAAAGGGCATTACCGGTATTTCAAGTAACACCAGACGCAAGCCATTTCGTAGTTTTTTTTGTCTACAAATGAAATCTGAGTTAGTCTAAGTCCCTTGGGTACCACTTTGGTGGACGTGAATGCAGTTTTACAATTGAATTTATAGGAACACGGAGTCCCCTTTCCGTTTGTTTTTATTGTAAATATTTCAGTAAGAAAAAAAAAATTCAAATAAAGGAAAAATTAATAATGTATATATATATAGAATAACTTTGTTACGACTTTTGACCTCTAGTTTGGATGATAACGGATGAACCCCTATAGAATATTTGCATTACGAATTATTCATCTAGTTTGTAACAATGACGGAAAAATTACAACTATCGTTCATATAATATGAAAATACATAGTTAAAAAGATAAATGTTTTTTAAAAATTATAGCGAATTCGTCATTATCCAAATTAGAAGGGATATGTATATAATTCACCTTAAAAAACTATCTTCATCTAATAATAATTCCAAAAAATTAAGTGCCTTAGAAATCCCAAATTCCGAGAAACTTCCTCGCTATTTCCATTATGGAAGCAGTCATGTAAGTTCAATCTATATTAGAAATTCTGATAATGACAACATAACTAAGCTGTTTTTTTCGTGGTTTTAATGTATGAAGAGTGAGTTAGTATGAGTTTCTTTAGAAAATAAAAAAGAAAACGACGGGAATATGTTTGTTGGGTTTTCGAAACTTGGGTAGTCTTTATTTTGATGTTAACAAAACTTGTTATTATGTTGCTAACATGTTTTATCAAGTGTGCAGATTATTGAATTACAACTTGAAGATTTGCAAAATAAGCCACATCGTTGAAACCAGAGTTGAACCTCACAGAATCTCGCTATATGGATACCATTAGGATTAGAACAACTCTTGTATATTGGTAGCAACTTTCAGCTAACATATCAAAGAACGGTTTTCTTGATTTTTTGGAAAGCCACGACAAATGGTTACAACTTTCATATTCATCAAGTGACTTGAAAATCAACAAATCAAGATTCAAGAAATCAAGACAACTTAAACGGACCAGCATGGTTCAGCTAAGTCTAATTATCGAAGTGAAACCAAAGAAGTAGAAGTCAACTCAGCTCAGTTCAACTAAGCTGACCAGCTAAATGACAAAAAACAACCCAAAATGTGAATATGATCGTTGCAAGCTCGAGATTCATGCAGAATCTTTTCCAGTTATATCTTTGTGTCTAACATTCAAATCATTGTTGAGGCCTATAAATACAACTCTTTGAAGTTCAAAGAAGAAGATTCAACCAAGAGTTCTGCGACAGCCCGCCCAGACGGGTCGCCCGCCGTATTCAATTGCTTGAATACAAGGCTTCACTCAATTCAATATCTTGTTATCACTTTGAACTTTTATTTAGCGGAAACGTTTTAATTCTTATCGGATGTTTAACTTAATAATTTTTATCCGTGACTTCTATTTTAAAAAAATTTGGGCAGAGTCTCCTCTTAAAAATTATGCCATGTGATCTACCGCCCCGGGCCCAGACCCGCGCAAACGCGACTGCACAATGGGCTCTTATAGCAACTTGGGTTAACCATTTTCGTAGAGCGAGGACGGATACGAAGTAGTTGCTATATGAGCCTATTGTGCAGTCGCGCTTACGCGGGCCTGAGCCCGGGGCGTGACAAGTTCAATTTCAAAAAGAAATTAAAATAGGGGAGCTACAGAGAGAAATATGGCTAAGATGTGAGTTAACTCAAACATTAGGGACCACTCACCTTGTTGTATAAGATCTATTCATAGATCATTTGTGTCTTTACAATGCACTATATTCTTTGTAAAAAATGAGATTAATAGAGAGTGTTTGTGTTTGTGTTTGTTGTAACTATGAGATGTATTGTATACACATGATCTTTCGCATATGAGAAATTAAAGAATATGCCCTCAGCTGTAAATGTGAACTCAGCTGGTGGAATTGTGAGACTAGGAGTTTAGATCGTAAGAGTTACATCGATCTAAGTGAGTTTGTATAAATCAAAGTCTTCTAGTGAAAATTTCCATGAGTTGGAAGAAGGAGAGACATACAAAGTTACACAACCTTCGAACATTCATAAATAAATCTATGTGCATTTATTTTTTGTTTTAGTTTGTTTGTTGTTTTGATTTAAATGTTTTACTATGTTCTTACAAATTATTAATCAGTTACATAACGGATTAGTTTGAGTATCTTCCACTTGGTTTATTAAATCAAACTCGATCTAATATTTCAGTACAATCATTCAAGAATATGCTGGAGCTCAAATTAGTTAAAGTGGATATTGACAGCAACCACCTCCATTTGATCCTAACATTTTTTAATCAACATAAATTGATTTTTTTTAATGGGAAATTTCTAAATCAATTTTTAGTCCAAACGTGATTCGAACTCAAGTTTGTGGAGACAGGCAAGGCCGGGGGAGCTCCACCGTAAATTGATTTTATTATATAGTTTTTAAAATAGTAATTTCCTTAAAAAAAAACTTTTATTTGCATGTGAGCTGCGGACTCTGGAGAACCAGAGTGCGAAAGGTGGGTCCAATTTGTCATTTTTGCCACGCGGCAACTCGAGAATGATTCATCCTCATCCAAACTTTTAGTAATATATATGTATATATATATATATGTATATATTATTTATTTATTTATTATAACCACCTGATTTTCCGAAAATTTATTACCATCATAATTCATAAAAGCATTTTTATAATCGAAATATTTTAATTTAAAATAAGAACATAAATTTTTTGGCTAATTTAAAAAAATATAGCAAATTTTAAAAAATAATGTTAATTGTTTTTAAAACAAAATATGGTAAAATACGTAGGTGGTATGCGTTTTTTTTTAAAACCCATTCCACCCATGTGTTTTTCATTTTTCAATTTTTTTTTATTTTTAATAAAAAAATCTGACACACACTATTAGACAACTCTAAATATAATTAAATGCAAAGTAGTGAAATTAATATAATATGAGCTTTTAATGTGATGAATCAGTTTTATCAACCTAAAAAGTAAATATTTTAGCACAAACAAACATCTCAATTAATTAAAATGTGTGAAAAAGATTTTGTTTAATTTTAGTTTGCATAAATATATCCTAATACGTTTTTTAAAAAAACTAAATATAATTAAAAGAAAAATAGTGAAAATAATATAGTATAAACTTGTAATGTTTTGGTTCAGCTTTTATCGATCTAAAAATAAATATTTTAACATCAAACAACATCCCAATTAATTAAAATTAAACATCTATTTAACATACCAATTTCTCTCACACAACTTTTTCACACACACAACAAACCTCACACACACAAAACACATACATGGAATGCAATTTTTGTATCTGCTTTTTTTTTAATTAAAAAATCTAAAAAAAATGTTTTTTTTAAAAAAAGAAAAACGCGTAGATGATATGTGTTTTAAAGAAAAAAAATGCATACCACCTATGTATTTTACGGTACTTTGTTAAAAAAATTAACATTATTTTTTTTATTTTTTAAAAAATCTGCTATATTTTTTTAAATTAGCCGAAATTTTTTTCAATTGCCCATTTTAAAAGAAGTTACACTTTCATGAGCTCTAATAAATGGTGAGTGAATGTATTTTTTTTATAACAAAATTACTTTTTTGTACGATAAATACAATGTCAAATTTATACAATCTCATCTTTATTTACCAAATAAATAGTTTATGTCCTAGTTTTTTTTTAAACTTAAAAACATGTATTATATTAAAGTAACAACATGTAAAAACAGATGCATATGCCAAACTTGGGGAATGATATCTAAAAGGAAAGTGATTCACATGCAAAAGTGCTAAAACTTGATTGGGATAGTGCAAAGACCAACATAGCTAATTCAGGTCCCCTCAAATTATGAGTCATGGGATAAAGTCGAAAAAGGGATTCGTCTTCCAATAGCAGAAGGAACAAATTCGGATTAACGAGAGACGAAAACTGATAAAGACAAACAAATAAGCAAGCTCTCGTATCCAAATCTCAATCTGCAATCCATCGACCAATGAGCATCACTGGATGGCGCATGAAACCAAAAAGCCTCGTCGTCATGGCCAAGGAAAGCCCTGACAATGAAACAGAGCAAAGAAACCACCATAAAAAATACGAAGTAGTATCACCACAATAAAACACCTTAGTGAGGACAGCAATGTCGTTAAAACCAGCGAGGCCAGATACCATAGCAGCACCAAAAATATGCACCACCAGCAACAAAACACAAAAAGCAGCCAAACCAATATCACCAACAAAATGGAGCCAGGCCCATAATACAGGAGGAGACAAAACCTAACAAAGCTCCAGACATGACTACACTAGGCCAGAACCAAACAAATGGATATCCAACTACAATATATGGCCAACAACACATACTATAAACAACTACCCTATATCCACCAAACCCAACCAGTCGACTAGTGAACGGAGCAGCAATGAGACGCTCCTACCCCGTGACAGGTCCAAACTGTCACGCCCCGGGTCCGCACAAGCGCGACTGCCCAATGAACTCTTATAGCAACTACTTCGTATCCGTCCTCGCTCTACGAAAATGGTTAACCCAAGTTGCTATAATAGTCCATTGTAAGCCTTTATAAACCACTTTAAATTTTCATCCACAACCAATGTGGGACAAGTGTATTACAATCACCCCTCCTTTAGAACGTGACGTCCTCGTCGCGACCAAACTCATCGATCCACCGGCACCGGGAATCTTGAGGTGGTCCTACAGGTTCAAGAGGTGGCTCCCGTCATGTAGCACTTTGCCCCGCAGGTTCAAGAGGTGGCTCCCACGCACGTGGCACTTTGCCCCGCAGGTTCAAGAGGTGGCCCCTGTCGTGTAGCACTTTGCCCTTTTAGGTTCAAGATGTGGCTCCCATGCACGTAGCACTTTGCCCCGCATAGCACTTATCTCCCGGTGTTTTCTGCCGGTGACCGGCTCTGATAACATTCTGTCACGCCCCGGGCCCAGGCCCGCACAAGCGCGACTGCCCAATGGACTCTTATAGCAACTACATCGTATCCGTCCTCGCTCTACGAAAATGGTTAACCCAAGTTGCTATAATAGTCCATTGTAAGCCATTATAAACCACTTTAAATTTTCATCCACAACCAAGGTGGGACAAGGGTATTACACAAACATACAAGACCACAAACGAACATAAGTAGATAAAATTGAGTAATAAAAGATAAACAAAAGGGAAGTATACTCACGATAAATCCATCGTAAGCTAAGGCACGTTTGGGAAACTCCCGGTCCATAAACGTGTCACCATATGAGAATCATTGTTTTGCAACCCTGCAGCACAAGCATCATATTTCGTTCGATCACACAACAAGGGTAATTATTATACCCCAATAACCCCTACCAATAATTGCACTCCTTGCAACTCATGAAAATCGAACACGTGACATTGACTCTGATACCAATTGTATGATCAAGTGCTTGCCGCTTTATCAAAAGCTATAGTTGATGGTAACGGTGCGACTAAAATCTTTTCAACAGTACAGCAGTACAAACATCACGTTTCGATCGATCACATAACAAGGACAATTGTTGTACCCCAATAAAGATAATACAAGAAAACTAGGCGCGTAACCAAAAGAACGAGGAGGGAAAGAAAGAAATCAAACATATTCATGAAGGAGAAGGAGAAGGAAACTCTCATGGAACACTCCAAATAAACATTGCATAATCATGGACGGAAGTACGTGTGAACAAAGGGTGGGCAAGTGGCTCCCCTCGCCCAAAATGTTATTTTTTATTAGCTAATTTTTTAAAAAAAAATTTACAGTTTTGCCATATAAAAAATAGTTTTTCGCCACTAAAAAATTACTTTTTGCCCATTTCAAATTATATTTGGACCCTAAAATGTTTTTGCCCCATTTCCCATAGATCTTGCGTGACCACCTGAGCATAATCCTAACTTAGTAAGTGCTTTTAATATATAAAAATATAAATATTATTATTTTCTAAAATTATTTAATATTTGCCGAACCTCACCAATTTTTTTTTTAACAGCACCTCTCCAAACTTTGGTTTCGCTATAAAATGACGCTTCGGTTCTCATGCAATTCTCGCTCATTTCACAAATTCTTATCATATATACGAAGGCCGTAACCCTAGCATTCCG
Source organism: Haberlea rhodopensis (assembly GCA_907163345.1). Lineage (NCBI taxonomy): Eukaryota > Viridiplantae > Streptophyta > Magnoliopsida > Lamiales > Gesneriaceae > Haberlea > Haberlea rhodopensis. The sequence goes on from CAJQUN010000903.1 coordinate 109,610, forward strand.
TTAGGTTTCCGTCCACTTACCCTCTGTACATCTCCCCTTTTTCGAATTTTTCAATCTCCGATCTCAAATCTGTATGGTGGGATTAATTCGCAGGATTTAGAATTGTTGCTGATTCTATTCCGGCCTCCGTTTTTCATATCGTGCTCTGAAAATTCGCTTCTTCTGAGGGGTAGGCGTGGGGATATCGGGGTCTTGTAGGCGTGCGAGTGGCTTCCGTTTTGTTGTGACCCAGATCCCTTTTTACTTCTTTTGAGGGGGTAGCCGGGGCTCCGGCCTCGGCGGGTGTTAAAGCCCCCACCTTTACAACATCGGCCAATTTTCCATTCTTTGATTCTTTGTCTTTTTAATCCAACAAAATAGAACTGATAGATCGTAGATCTGGGAAGAGATGCCTGCCCTTACTTGTTTCGTGGACGCCGCCCTTTCTCCTCCGCCGCCTCCGTACGCTGTATCCAGCTGGGATTCCGCCGTACCAGCTCCTCCACATTCAAACACCTCCGTCGATGCGACTGCCGCTTCCGCCGCCGCTTGGTCATCTTCACATTCGGCTTTGCTTTACCGGGTTGATGGGTGGGGCGCGCCTTACTTCACCGTTAATGCTAACGGCAATGTTTCCGTTCGTCCTCACGGCGTAAACACACTGGCTCACCAAGAAATTGATCTTCTAAAGGTCGTGAAGAAGGCCTCCGACCCGAAAATATCGGGCGGGCTCGGACTTCAGCTTCCTCTTGTTGTCCGCTTCCCCGATGTGCTGAAAAATCGTCTTGAGTCACTGCAGGATTCTTTCAATCTTGCTATTCAATCGCAAGGGTATGAGGCTCATTACCAGGGCGTATATCCAGTCAAATGCAATCAAGATAAGTTAGTGGTTGAGGATATTGTGAGATTCGGATCTGGTTTCCGGTTCGGGCTGGAAGCCGGGTCCAAACCGGAGCTTCTCTTGGCCATGAGCTGTCTCTGTAACGGAAGCTCCGAGGCCCTTTTGGTATGCAATGGATTCAAGGATGTGGAATACATATCTCTTGCACTTGTTGCGAGAAATCTGCATTTGAACACTGTCATTGTTCTTGAACAGGAGGAAGAGCTGGATGTAGTGATTGATGCAAGCAGAAAACTTGGTGTTCGGCCTGTTATTGGAGTCCGTGCTAAGCTCCGTACTAAGCATTCGGGCCATTTCGGTTCTACCTCAGGTGAGAAAGGAAAATTCGGGCTCACCACAACCCAAATCCTCCGAGTTGTCAAGAAACTGCAGCAGTATGAGATGCTGGATTGTATGCAGCTGCTACATTTCCATATCGGATCACAAATCCCTTCTACTGCTTTACTTGCTGATGGAGTTCGCGAAGCTGCTCAGATTTACTGTGAATTGGTTCGCCTTGGCGCTTCTATGAAAGTCATTGATATAGGCGGAGGCCTAGGAATCGATTATGATGGGTCCAAGTCTCAAGATTCTGATATTTCTGTTAGCTACAGCCTCCAAGAATATGCCTCGGCTGTTGTTCAAGCTGTTCGATCCGTATGCGATCGGAAGGGTGTTAAACATCCTGTAATTTGCAGTGAAAGCGGCCGTGCAATTGTTTCTCACCACTCCATTTTAGTTTTTGAAGCAGTTTCATCAAGTTCCCATGATTCTCCTCGAATATCTTCTCTAGGCCTTCGGCACCTGGTGCAGAAGCTAGCCGATGAGGCTCTTCTTGATTACAAGAATTTATCCACTGCTGCGGTTCGTGGCGAATATGATACCTGTTTGCTTTATGCGGAGCAGCTGAAACAGAGGTGTGTTGAGCAGTTCAAAGAAGGGTCTTTGGAGATGGAACAGCTTGCTGCGGTTGATGGCCTTTGCGAATTGGTATCGAAAGCTATCGGGATTTCTGATCCTGTCCAAGTTTACAATGTGAACCTCTCTATTTTCACCTCGATCCCAGATTTCTGGGGCATTGGCCAGTTGTTTCCTATCATTCCCATACACAGGCTGAATGAGAGGCCTGCGGTGAGGGGGATTTTATCTGACTTAACCTGTGACAGCGATGGAAAGATTGATCGATTCATCGGAGGCGAGTCTAGTTTACTTCTCCATGAATTGGATGGAAATGGCAGTTTAAATGGCAACGGTGGGGCTTACTACTTGGGGATGTTTTTGGGTGGGGCATATGAGGAGGCACTAGGTGGAGTTCACAACCTATTCGGTGGCCCGAGCTTAGTGCGTGTCTCGCAGAGCGATGGCCCTCATAGCTTTGCAGTGACGCGTGCCATGCCCGGTCCGTCATGCGCAGACATTCTTCAGGTGATGCAGCACGAGCCCAAGATCATGTTCGAGACCCTCAAGCATCGCGCTGAGGAATTTGACTGTGGCAATAGCATGGCGATCGCCAATGGTCTTGCTTGCACTTTCAATAACATGCCTTATCTTTCTGCAGCATCCTCTTGCAGCCTTACTGCCGCTAATTCGGGTAATAACAGCTACTATCACCTAATGGATGAGACTTTTACTGCTGCTGCTGCTGCTGCTGACTCGGTTGCTTCTGAGGAGGAACAGTGGTCTTATTGTGTTGCTTGAGTTGATTATGTTCTCCAATGGTTCTAGGTTTGTTCGGTCAAGGTGTCTTTTTTCAATTGTTTCGGTTTCGGTTGGACTTTGTTGGGTATTATTAGTTTCTTGTTTTTGTGGTGTCCATTTCTCATTTCTCTGATGTAAAATTCAGTGCTCAAACTCCAGTCTTGCTTCATGTAATGTTTTTTTTCTAGTTATATATTGTAAGACTTTTTTTTATTCTTGTTTCATTTCTTTTTTTTCCTTCCATTATGGTGTTCTTCATTGCATATGTTATCATTAAAATGAATTATGCTTCGAGGTCAAGGTTGATTAGAATTCAAATTGCCATTTTGAGGTGATTGGTTTATGTGCTTTTGTTTCTTTCCCCAAGTATAAACTTGTGATTCTGTGTGGGGTCTCTCTCAATATAAGGATTGGATCCAGTTTAGTGATACACTCTAGCATTGAAATTTTTAATGAAAAGAATAAAGGCTGCATGGTCCATGAATTATTCTTGGTACGCTACCGACACTACCCCAAATGTTTGAAAATGTCCTATTTATTATATGTGATCCAACGTATTGATAAATCTGAGATATTTGTCCACCTAGGGGCTACCCTATGGGATAACCAAGAAGAAACACTGGTCCAACGCATTTAGAAATACACCTCTCTTTCCCCTAGTTTTTTTTTTTAGCAGTAACTTGTAATATATTAATAGATAAAATACGTACAACGAAGTTTAAGCATTGACACGATTATACAACCACGACACACCCCGTTTAATTGTGTCGGCACGACCTATACGTGCCATGTCATGGGCCATGTCGTGCCGGCACGGCCCACTTGACTGCCGATCCAGGTCCTCTCAAACCAAGCAAAACGTGTTGTGTCGTTCCGTGACGTGACGTGCTCGTGCCGTGCCTTGTACCGTTTTCTCCGTTTGACATCTCTAATAAATACCAAGCAAACACAATGATCAATACACAATGAAAAATGGTGTAACGAAAGGCGAGCATGTAATCATAAATCCGAAAAACACAAGACTATGACCATGAAAGTGCAGAGACACTCTGAGCCGATCCAGGTCCCCTCAAACCAAGCGATCTATAGTAGGGTCGAGTAATGGAAATTGCCTTCCAATAATCTGACGGTACAAAAAAGAAAATCGAGGAGTATAAACTAATAAAAGACAACAAACAATCAAGTTCTCGTTTCCAAATTCCTTTCTAACAATCAATAACTCAGATCAATATTGCATGGCGCACGAAACCAAAGAGCCCGGTAGCCGTAGCCAAGTGATTAGCAGCAATAAAAGGAAACTCATTAACCATACACAAAGAACCAAAACCACACACCTCCAAACAACAACACACACACCATAATTACAAAATGCAACAACTATAGAATTAGAAAGTAGACAGTTAAATAAGAGCAGCAAAAGGAGTGATCTAGCCCGAATAACCTTTCGGACCCAAAAATGCACGAAATGCTCCCAAATCCAGCGCATACCTACAAAAGAGAATCATTGCTCGCGGAGAGGTTTCCCCATGTTTATTTTCATTGAACTTCTCTTCCCTAAAAAATAACTCACACAATCATGTCTTATTTTCATTTTTAAAATACTTTTTTGTTTTGTTTTGTCGTCACTCAATATAATTATGATTTTATATTTCAACTAATTCAATCTATTGAGTTCTGAAATAATTTTCTAATAATTCAATGTTGGTATTTTAAATATTTTTCAAAAACTCACATTTCTATGATTTTTCCACTCCCATTAGTCACAGATTGATGGTTGACAAGGCTAAGCTGATCTTAGTTTTGCCAAATAGCGACATCATTAGTTATTTTACATGTCACCCCTCTAGATATTTTAGTATTTTACCTGTTGGCATATGGATTCTTATACCATTTTGTATATTTTTTTGAAAGATAATGTCATTTATTTGAACAATTAGCATTAATAATCGAATATAATATCTTAGCAATATGGTTTATTGTTTGGTGGTGGGATTCCAATGTTCTTGACGTTCCCTTCATAATTTAGCTTCGAAATAGTGTTGGCTTGAGATGCTATGCATGTTTCCCCAAGAAGCAAACATACATATCAGGAAAATCTTGAAACTTTTGATGATCTTTTTATAGAAATATGAAATAAATAGCAAATCACGAAATTCCCGCTATATGCAGAATCTAGAAAGAGGTCGGGCAAATTGGACCTGATGTTACAATATGCATGATATTATACGACCAAGCTAATTACATTTAATTATTTAATAAATGCAAAATATATCGATCTTTCACTATGCGAATAAAATACTTCAAATTTTGTAAACCAAGTTCACTATACATCATCTGTTTCTCAGGGACATATATTGGATTTGGATATACGATCTCGGGCGCACAAGCCAGAAAAAATGAGGAGAGAAAGGAATAAAGGGAAAATTATCGAATGGTACAAGTTACATAATATTAATTTAATTAAATCTGTGAAAAAAAATTATATAAACATCTATTTTTCAACAAACTCAGAATGCAGATTTACAGATTTTGTTTATGTTTATTATTCAAAACTATAGAAGTTGCGGTTGTGATCTAATGCATTTGCGGTGAAATTTTTGTGGGAATTTGTGCAAAACAAAAAAATTGGGTGAACACAAAAATGAATATTTAAATTTCTTAAAGGTGCACGTAAAAATTCAAAGGTGCACGGAAAAATTCAAAGTCACAAAACACTACACAGTTACCGACGCACGTGGAACAGTAACCGGTTGTACATGTTGCAAGTGCACCCCATCCACCCCGTGTACGTGCTAAAAGGTTCAGTATTGATACTTATAACATAGATTTTAAAAATTAAGTCCCAAATAATAATGCGATTTCTTCATAGCTAATTAACATCCAAATCCATCTACGTTTCTCTATTAGTTGCTTTCTTCGTAAACAATATTCAATTGAAGATTGGCATATTGTGGATAATGGAAGATAAGGAAAAAAAGTTTGCAACTTTAACATAGATGTTAAAAATTAAGCCACTACCACTGCACGTCAAATGGAGAATCCCCAAACAATGATATGATTTTGGGTTATCGGTGCACGCAAAAATGAATATGTAAATCTCTTAAAGATGCAAGCAAAAAATTGGGATGCATATAGAAATTCAAAGTTACAAAACACTACACAGTAACCGGTGCATGTGTTACAGTAACAGGGTTCATAAGCTACATTAACAATGGTACACGTGTAGTAAGTGCACCCCATGCACCCGGTGCACACCCTAGAGTAAATGGGGCATGCGTGCTACAGTACATGCGGTGCACGTGTAGCAAAGGCACCCCATGCACCGGTGCACGTCCTACAGTAACCCCACGAGGGTTATTATTATCCTTTCATCAGGAAATGAACATATGTGAATTGAAGTTTTTTTTGTGGATTGAATCATAAAATGTTTTACCTAGTAGTTCCGGCCCAACTTTTTCCTTAAAAAAGATAAAATATTTCGTGTATCAAGATGGAAGCAACCAAGAGAAAAGAACAAAGAATCGTTAGTGTGATGAACAGATCTCCACATTCTACATCTGTTTCTCAAGACATGATGGCTCTTAGAGCATCTCTGACATAAGGGTATTTGAAAGGAAAACCCAGCTCCTGTGCCTTCTTCGGAACCACCTTTTGTCCTTCAAGAACCTGCAATTAGCCACTTGGCATCTAATTTTCATATATATATATAAATATGTCGAATATTATTCTCATATAGCTGAAGAACAGTGGCCGTCGAGGGAGCCCGAATTGTTAGATCAATCATACTCAGAACCTGTATACCAAGATTGATGTAAGATTTCAACGATAAAATGATCTAACTCACCACACAAGCACCTTCTCCAAGAACAGCTTTGAGTGCAATTTCGGGTACGGGAAGCCACGAGGGTCGTCCCAGGACGGATCCCAGCTCACCGCACATCTCTGAAAGGCGAACTGGATTTGGCGCAGTGCAGTTAATAACACCTATTATTTGATTGGATATAAAATGTTTTTATCCAAGAACAAGTAAATTAGCACATAAAGAAACCTCCAGGATTGAATAACATTTGACATGCAGTTCATACAAATGCAATTTAAAAAAATTCACCTCTGTAAGAAGGGTTGGATAGCGCTTCATATATTAAATTTACCATGTCATCCACATGAATCCAGGAAAACCTGTTTGAATAAACTACTGTGAGCGAAATGATAAAATCCCTGAATTGCGATCAGACCTAAAGGCCACGTAATAAAAAAAGTCACATTTAAATATTTTGTAAGAAAATAAGTTGTCCGATTCTTGTTGAACAAATATGGAGAGATTCTCTCTTCCAAAATTTTGGGCAAAATTTTGCACAAGGTGAGAGTTCAACAGTACCACTGATTTCCAGAGCCCAGAGGTCCACCAGCAAACATCATAAATAGAGGTATCATTTTAGCTGAAAGAGAGTCAAACGGAGTCAATATGCTATTAACCCGCTACAGAATTAACAAGGATTCAAGAATGAAATATAAAGGGTTGGGATCTGCTTCAACCCCGTCACATTTGAAAGTATTTTTTGTTTGACAAAAGGTCTAAAGGAAGACAGATTGTACCCAAAGCACCACCCTCCTTCCCGAGTACGATGCCGGTTCTTGTCTGCACTAGTCTAACATCTTTATGAACTCTCCGAGCAGCAGCTTCCCATTCTCTACAAACCTGAGTAACCATAAAAAAAATTCAACTGAGACCATATTTGTGGATGAAAAGCAAATACTTGACAAATAAAAACAAGAAAAACAATCTATCAATGCCAAAGTTATTGAAGATTCAAACTCCGAATATCATCCTAATAATAAATGTTAGTATGGGTACCTCTGCCAGGTAGTCGTTTCCTGATGGACTTCGCTCATCAAATACACGTGTTTCGCTAGTGCCTGATTCAATCAATCAGAAAGAAAACCACACTAAGCGCTTAATATACAACTAATGCATTTTACACATATTCCTGTAGAAATCATTGACAGACACGGGAGAACCCAGCATAAGGGTGAAGATACAATGAAATTTTTTGAGTAGTTTTTCTAAAATTCAAGTTTCACCCCTGAATTGCATTGAATTTTCCAGCCCTCTCCAAACATTACGGGTCCTCCCCGGTCTGTTGGAACATGTATTTGGTTGTTTTGCCAAAATAATATCGTTTCTTGAGCAAACTCCCTATTAAGAACGCAGCAAAAATCAATGTTGGGACACATACCATAGAAGCCAACGGCAGTTGAACTGATCAAAACCTTGGGACGTAATTCATCCGGTGAACTGTTTATTAAATCTATGACCTATATAGTTTATTGTATTTGGTGAACATTAGCATGAAGAAGAAGATTAGTATCATCACTTCAACACAAAATAGTTTGGATCTTAAGGAAGAAACTTGAAAAGGGATGCACGAGGGAAACCTTTGCTGTGACTTTAACCCTGCTGTTCTTGATATCTTTCTTGATCTGAAAACGTTGCATTTCAATATTATTTCATATATGTGTGGATAGGGGTTACCTCAAAGTATCATACTCGTTAAAACATAAGGACATAATTGAATAGAAAGAAATAACAAATCTCAATAAATTTTGCGATGTACCTCAGGAGACCATCTCTGACTTATAGGCGTCCCAGCCAAATTTACGACTGCAGTTGAGCCTTGAATGTTGTTTTTCCACTCTTGCTCCTCTGCTATTTCAATTCTTGGAAAATCCTTGACTGCAACATACATATAGAATTTTTTAACAAAAGGAAGAGAGAGAACTTTGAGTTTCTATCAGCAAGAAAAGAAAGAACTCAGTATAGAAAAGAAATGAAAGACGAAAAGAAAGAAATAATATAACTCTTGTATCAAGAAAGTATTATTGATTGAAAGCAACAAGTACATGAAAGTGTCGTGAAAAGGGGGAAAGATTGAAGAAAATATGTTTTTTTCTATTTGGGTGAGATAATTGACTCTTTGTTTTGAAATCTCCATTTTACTTGGTTGCAGACCAGAGATAAAAAATTGTTCTTTAGCTCATTATACGGAGAACAGATGGGGGAGAAATTTAAGAACGTTTTTAGATTCTCTTCTCTCATTGTCTTCCAAGGATAGCTATTTTTTTTTTGACAAAACAAAGCATATCAGTCATTCCCGAGCTTCCAACCAATTTTAATCTTCACCTCACTTTAACGAGTAATCTGAATATAAAGATAATAAGAAAAACTTCATGAACTGCTGGTGAATTACCTTCTTACCCGGGTAAATTGACAGCGCCTTTGGTCTAGACCTTGTCAAGACCCGCACATGATGATTATCTAATAAGAGAGAAGATAGAGAACAACTAGATCAATCATCAACCATAACAAATTAATTTAGAGTAAGATAAAATCCCCAGGCATCATGCACATGGATATTGATATCACCTAAATTTGCGATGACTTGCTCTGATATCAATAGAGAGGGGGTTCACCTCTCTTTCTTCAACACTCAATATAACAGCCTAGGTATTAGCAAATATCCTCTGCAATGACCTGAAAATACAAAGCAAATGTGAGAAGGGGCCGGAAGTTATTCCGGCAGGTCCTCTCCGACGCTCAAGTCAGGCGAGAGAATATGAAGAGAATATATGCTGTAAGTGAAAGCAATTATAACATTAGTCTTTAATCAATACTCCAAACCTGGTATTTATAGGCGGAGACCTAAGAGTGGTCTTGCAACAAGGACTCTTTCCATGTTTATCCAAATCTTACCCAGATATGTCAAGATCCTGATAACACAATCGAATCCCGGATATTGCTCCGCATATCTAGGACTAGATCTCTTGGGGGACTGGTTTCCTTGCTGAGAGCCGGTAGCAACATGGGAAATGAGGAGAGCTCGGCCTATCAGCTCGGTCTCTCAAAAGAGGTCTCATGGCGAGTTAGTGATGGCAAACAGGTAAGGTGAAACAGCTCGGCAAAACAGGTCGGGCCTCGCAAAAGAGCTCGGACGGGTAGGCGAGCTCTCGCCGAAGAATGACGAGTAACATGCCTTGGAGCTAGGTCGGCTTGTCAGGTGGTATCTTCTAGCGGGTATCACAGTCCCCCCTCCCTGTCGAGCTGACGTTGTAGACCAGAAGCTCGTATGTGCTGAGTTATCCTGACGAGCCAATTCTTGACAATAGCAAAACTTGATTTAGGCGGGAACTAACGGCTACAAAATTTGAATTTTAAATTGAAATTGTGACCGTTGGGCTCCCCTCCCGATTCCCGAGGCTAATCTAGACCGTACAGCGCATCAAGGATCAACGGCCAGGATTCGTTGAGGTCTCCCTATATATATACCACTCCGGGTCCCTCATTATCCACTTTTGCCATTTTCGAAACAGATCGGATCCGACCTCTTTAGCTTGCCATTTTTATTTCTGAAAACTCCTAGGTACGTTTTCTCAGCTGTTTTTGTTACAATGTCTTCACCTCAATTGTTTCCTTCCCCTCTTACTGACGAGGAGCTTAGAGCTGTAGATCAGTACGGCTCATTTTATCCCGAAGGGATTGCCCTTCCTGAGGGAGTTGAGCCCCTTGAAGAAGTGGTGCGCACTGAGGCTCCCCAGGAAGCTGGGACCTCAGCCGAACCCGATCTTCAAGTGACTGAGGTCAGCTCTCCACTTAGATCAGAGTCGCCTCCAGGCAATTATCCTTGGTATGAACTTTATGTTCCTGTCTTGGATGAGTCAGATGAGGCCAAAATACGACAGGTCAGCCAGGCCCCTTCTGATTATGAATTCATCTTCCCTTCTTCTTCTCAACGACCCAACCAACCTCCTCAGGGTTTTTTTACCTTCTACCGCGGTCAGCTAGAAGGAGGTTTACGTTTTCCTCTTCCTGCATTCTTTCAAGAGTTCAGCAGTTTTTATCAGTTAAACCTTGGCCAATTTTCTCCCAACTCCTTCCGAATTTTGTGTAGTCTCGTAGTTATCTTTAAGGCGTTAGGCTTGCCTTATGACCACCCCACCCTCTCTTATTTTTTTCACATCAAGAGATCAGATGAGGGCCCCTGGTATGTCACCAGCCGACCTGGCTGTGCATTTGTTGGGGGTTACCCTAGTAAAATTAAAGACTGGAAAAATGAGTTCTTTTTTGTAAAGCCCTCCCAGCCCTGGGTCTGCTGCTCTGATTGGCTTGAACATCTCCCGGCTCTCCCCTCTCCTCCTAAAAATTTCAAAAAGAGCACCGCCTTCTTAGATGTGATGAAAGCCATAGGAGGTCACAGTTTTAATTCATCTAAACTGGTGGTGGAGGATCTGCTTTGTTTTGCTGGGCTGAGTCCAGCTGATCTGACCTTAAGGGGGGAGAGCCGGTACTGGTTCTAACATGCTTTAACCATTATTTTACTCACGTGTATTTTGTTCGGTGTGACTGAACTATGTATCTGTTTATACAGAAGACAGAGTTATGAACTCATTAGTGCTGAAAGCTATTCAGAAGAGGAAGCAAAAACAGGGCCAACCCCCAGCAGCCGAGGGTGTCACTATTGTGGATGTAGGAGGTGAGAGCCCCCCCGAAGATGTAGCCCAGCTATCCCGGAAAAGACCGGCAGCTCCTGGGGGTTCGTCAGGGTCTACTGCTGTTGAAGCTCATCCTGTGAGGCAAGTTCGGCCACGCCCAGATCCGTCCGACCTCCCTTCAACGGGTGAGAAAGGGGGTGCACCAGCTCGTGTGGAGAGATGTCGTGAGCGGGTGATGGAAGCTTACAGAGGTGGTGTACGACTAGTTGGGGAAGGCCCGAGCACCGTTGCCCTAGCTGTGGCTCGTGATCTTCCCAATACTGAGGATGCCCTTTATATGAGCCAACTGAGCTGGGGGGACCTGATGACCCGAACTGGGAGCCGTCTGACCGAGTCTATGCTCTTGATGGGCGAGTTTATGTCAAGGGCAAATATGATCCGAAGACAATCCTTGAAGGATGCCAAGGTCTTCGATAATATGCAAGACACCCTTGCTGAGGCCAAATCTCTTCATGAGAAAGACATCTCGGAGCTGAAAACTCAGGTGGAGAAGGGGGCCGTTGCTGTGGCCGAGGCTCGTTCTTTGGTTGAGGTCCACAAACGTCAACATGAGGCTGAGCTCCGGGAGCTGCGTAATGAGTTAGCTTTAGCTAAAGGGCTAGCTACTTCTGCTGAGCAGGAACTAGCTAAATCTTTAAAGGAGGCAGCCGAGGAGAAACAAAAGTCTGAGGAGTTGGTAGGAGAGAAACTCCTTACTTTTATTGAGGCTGGTTTCCAGGGATGTCTTAGCCAGATCAAAGAACGTGGCTGTCTTGTGCCTGACGTCTCTTTAGATTTTCTAGACGTAGAGAAAGTAGCTGCCTCTCTCCCCCCTGATCTATAAATGTAATTTCCTCAGATTGTTCTCTTAATTAATGTTATTTCTGTTTTACCGTTCTTGTCATTTTTTTTTTTTTTTTTTTTTTTTGTTTTGGCGGACCACGCATGTCGTAGCTCGGATTAGCTTAATAATTTACCACGTAATGGCAAACACTAAACAGATAGGACCCATTTAGATACAGATCGGCCTGGTTTAATAATGTACCAAATAATGTCAAACATTTAACAGCTGGGACCAAGGGCGATGCAGCTCGGCCTGACGTAATAATTCACCGCATAATGTCAAACATTAAACAGCTGGGACCAAGGTTGATGTAGCTCGGCCTGGCGTACTAATTTACCCAATAATGTCAAACATTAACCAGCTGGGACCAAGAGCGACGCAGCTCGGCCTGGCGTAATAATTTACCCGATAATGTCAACATTAAACAGCTGGGACCAAGGGTGATGCAGCTCGGCCTGGCGTACTAATTTACCCAATAATGTCAAACATTAAACAGCTGGGACCAAGAGCGATGCAGCTCGGCCTGACGTAATAATTTACCCAATAATGTCAAACATTAACCAGCTGGGACCAAGAGCGACGCAGCTCGGCCTGGCGTAATAATTTACCCGATAATGTCAACATTAAACAGCTGGGACCAAGGGTGATGCAGCTCGGCCTGGCGTACTAATTTACCCAATAATGTCAAACATTAAACAGCTGGGACCAAGGGTGACGCAGCTCGGCCTGGCGTACTAATTTACCCAATAATGTCAAACATTAAACAGCTGGGACCAAGAGCGATGCAGCTCGGCCTGGCGTAATAATTTACCAATGTTCCTGAGGCAGGTGGGACACCCATGCTCCTGGCGTGACCAGGGCTGAGCTCGTGCTCCTGAGGCAGATGGCACACCCATGCTCCTGGCTTGACCAGGGCTGAGCTCGTGCTCCTGAGGCAGATGGCACACCCATGCTCCTGGCGTGACCAGGGCTGAGCTCGTGCTCGCACACCCATGCTCCTGGCGTGACCAGGGCTGAGCTCGTGCTTGCACACCCATGCTCCTGGCGTGACCAGGGCTGAGCTCGTGCTTGCACACCCATGCTCCTGGCGTGACCAGGGCTGAGCTCGTGCTTCTGAGGTTGGTTGCACACCCATGCTCCTGGCGTGACCAGGGCTGAGCTCGTGCTTGCACACCCATGCTCCTGGCGTGACCAGGGCTGAGCTCGTGCTTGCACACCCATGCTCCTGGCGTGACCAGGGCTGAGCTCGTGCTTGCACACCCATGCTCCTGGCGTGACCAGGGCTGAGCTCGTGCTTCTGAGGTTGGTTGCACACCCATGCTCCTGGCGTGACCAGGGCTGAGTTCGTGCTTGCACACCCATGCTCCTGGCGTGACCAGGGCTGAGCTCGTGCTTGCACACCCATGCTCCTGGCGTGACCAGGGCTGAGCTCGTGCTTCTGAGGTTGGTTGCACACCCATGCTCCTGGCGTGACCAGGGCTGAGCTCGTGCTTGCACACCCATGCTCCTGGCGTGACCAGGGCTGAGCTCGTGCTTGCACACCCATGCTCCTGGCGTGACCAGGGCTGAGCTCGTGCTTCTGAGGTTGGTTGCACACCCATGCTCCTGGCGTGACCAGGGCTGAGCTCGTGCTTGCACACCCATGCTCCTGGCGTAACCAGGGCTGAGCTCGTGCTCCTCAGGTAGGTTGAAAACCCTTTTCCTGGTTATACGATATATGGCAAAAATTATAAAACTTTGTATAATAAAAGAGTATATTGTCCAAAAACAAAAAAAATCTTCGCTAAAATTTAAAGAGCTGAACTAAGAATAATATTTTCGGAGATGGTAAGCGTTCCATGGTCTTTTCAACATCTTCCCATCAGGACCTTCTAGGTAGTAAGCTCCTGAACTTAGCTTTTCAACAATTTTGAAGGGACCCTCCCATTTAGGGTCAAGCTTGCCCACTTGAACCTCTTGCACCTTTCTTAGTACGAGATCACCGACCTGGAAAGTTTTCTGGATGACTCGTCTGTTGTACATCCGCGTCACACGATTGCGGTAGGCTTCCATTCTGATGGCCGCAGCCTCCCTCACTTCTTCAATCAGGTCCAGGTCAGCAGCTCTTCTATCGCTGTTTTGTTCGTCATAGAAATGCACTCTTGATGATTCCGCTCCAATTTCAGCTGGGAGTACCGCTTCATTTCCATAGACCATACTGAATGGGGTTTCACCTGTTCCCGTTCTTGGTGTAGTTCGATACGACCATAGAACATTAGGTAGTTCTTCAACCCAATTTCCCTTAGCTTTTCCCAACCTAGCTTTGATGCTTTGCACGAGAGACCTGTTGGTAACTTCTACCTGGCCATTGCTCTGAGGATATGCAACGGAAGTGAAAGCCTGATGGATTTTTAATTCTTCACACCATGCTCTGAGCAAAGCTCCTTGGAATTGCCTTCCATTGTCCGAGATGATCTTCCGCGGGACACCAAATCGGCAAACAATATTTTTCCAGATGAAGTTGAAGACCTCTTTCTCAGTGATTCTGGCTAGTGGCTCTGCTTCCACCCATTTAGAGAAGTAATCAATGGCAACAATCAGAAATTTCTTCTGAGCTTTACCTGTTGGAAAAGGTCCTACTATATCAATGCCCCACTGATCAAATGGGCATGCCGCCACAATAGCTTTCATCATCATAGCTGGATGATGCTGGAGCCTGGAATGTCTTTGACAACTGTCACATGATATAACCATAGCAGCAGAATCCTTCTGAATAGTAGGCCAGAAATATCCGGCAAGGAGCACCTTCTTAGCCAAGAAATACGATCCTAGGTGATTTCCGCAGCACCCCTCATGAATTTCCCTTAATACGTAGTCTGACTCTTTCGGACCCAAACAACGCAGAAGTGGTTTGGCAAAAGACCTCTTGTACAGGACGCCCTCAATGAGTATGAACCTCTGACTCCTTTTTTTGAGTCTATATGCTTTTTTGGTATCAGAAGGGAGCTTGGCCTTGGTAAGGTAGTCTAAGAGCTCTTGTCTCCAATCATTCTCTTCCACGGATTCAGATGGGACGTCCTGACTAGGAGTCAACTCAATTTGAAACACCACGTCTCTATCTTGCCAAGCGCGGAGAGCACTAGCCATTCTTGCCAAACTGTCGGCCTTTCTATTCTCCTCTCTTGGGATCTGTTTGAATGCTACCTCTAGAAATCCCTCCTTTATTTTTTCTATGGTACTTGCATAATGGATTAGCTTCTCGTTTCTAACCTCATAGGCGCCATTCATTTGTTGGGCTACCAACTGTGAGTCGGAGAAGACATGTATACGCTTAGCCCCAACATTTCGAGCAGCCCTTAATCCAGTCAATACTGCCTCATACTCTGCTTCATTGTTGGAAGCTCGGAAATCCAACCGAACTGCCAAACATACTTCTTCTCCGGTAGGAGAGATCAGCACAACCCCAATCCCACTTCCCTCATTACAAGAAGAACCATCTACAAATGCTTTCCATAATTCTTCTTTTTCGGGATGTACAGTCTCCGCAATAAAATCTGCTAAGGCCTGAGCTTTGATAGCTGTGCGTGGCTCATACTGTATATCATACTCACCTAGTTCAGTTGTCCATTTAACAAGTCGTCCAGAGACATCCGCGCGACTGAGTATTTTTCCCAGGGAGCTGTTTGTTAGCACTGTTATATGATGGGATAGGAAGTAAGGCCTGAGTCTCCTAGCTGTGATGATCAACATTAGAGCCAACTTCTCGATCTCCTGATATCTCAGCTCGGCATCCTTCAAGGCATGAGATAAGTAATATATCGGCTGCTGTTCTGATTCCCTTTCTTTGACGAGAACCGAGCTGATTGCTTCCTCAGTCGCTGATAGGTAGACGTATAGCCTCTCTGCCTGCATAGGCTTGGCCAAAATTGGAAGTTCAGCTAAGTATTTTTTCAGTTCTTCAAATGCTTCCCCACATTTTTCGTCCCAATCAAATTTCCCAGCCTTCCGGAGTATCTTAAAAAAGGGGAGACTTCTATGAGCTGATCTAGAAATAAATCGTGATAAAGAAACGATTTTTCCAGCCAAGCGTTGCACCTCTTGAAGGTTCTTCGGCGGAGACATCTCACAGATAGCTCTCACCTTCTCTGGATTAGCTTCAATCCCCCTTTCTGTCACTATATAGCCTAGAAATTTCCCGCTTTTTACCCCGAATACACATTTCTGAGGGTTTAACTTTAACCCGTAAGACCTAAGGGTGGAGAAAGTCTCAGTCAGATCGGCAATGAGATCGGTGCCACTTTTTGATTTTACAAGAATGTCGTCCACATATACTTCCACATTGCGGCCGAGCTGTTTTGAAAACACCTTGTCCATCAAACGCTGGTAAGTAGCTCCTGCATTCTTGAGCCCGAAGGGCATAACAACATAGCAAAAAGTCCCATCTGACGTGACAAAACTGACTTTATCTTGATCTTCTCTAGCCAGAGGAATCTGATGATATCCCTGGTAGGCATCCATTAAGCACAAGTACTGATGTCCTGCTGTTGAATCAACCATCTGATCAATCCTTGGTAATGGGTAACAATCCTTCGGACATGCCTTATTAAGATCTCTGAAGTCTATACACATCCTCCACTTTCCAGAGCTCTTTGGTACTAAGACCACATTTGATAGCCATGTTGGAAATTGTATTTCTCGAATTTGACCTGCCCGAAGGAGCTCCTCCACCTGCTCTCTTATGACCTTATCCTTTTCAGGTCCAAAATGTCTTTTCTTCTGTTTTACAGGTTGGACTCCCGAGAGCACATTCAAATGGTGTTCTAGTACGTCTGGTCTAATTCCTCTTAGATCTCGAGCACTCCAGGCAAAGATATCCTCATTTTTAATTAAACATGAAATGAGATCGGCTCTAACGTTTATTTCCAAGTCCTTGGCTATTTTAACTTTTTGATCAGTAGAGACGAGCTCAATTATTTCAGGTTCTTCATCCAAGCTGTTGGGAATGCCTTTGTCTTTAGGAACATTATACCCAGCTCTTTCAATACAACCGACCTCCCGGCGAGCTCGCTTCACGTCTTCCTTTACTTCGTCCACGTAACATCTGCGGGCTGTTTTCTGGTCACCACAAAGAACCCCAACTTCTCTACCCACTGGGAATTTTAATTTCTGATGATAGGTAGAAGCTACCGCCTTGAAGTCCTTCATTGCAGGTCGGCCTAAGATTGCATTGTACGATGATGGTGCTTCTACCACAGTGAAATTAACCATCTTTGTTATGCGAGACATCCCATGACCCAGAGATAAGGGCAAGTTGATCTGTCCAAGCGGTTGAATTGCGTGCCCGGTGAACCCATACAGAGGAGTTGCAATGTGTTCATATTTTGACCCCTCTATCTGCATCTTTTCTAAAGTATCTTTAAATAAGACATTGACTGAGCTCCCAGTATCAATGAAGATCCTTGCTACGTCATAATTAGCTATGGTTACGGTCACGACTAGGGCATCATTGTGTGGAGTTGCAACTCCTCTCAGATCACTAGGTCCGAAGCTAATGACCGGCTCATCCCTTTCAATTAACTGTTCTGATACTTCGAAAGTTTCCATTCTTCTACCATGACTTTTCCGAGCTCTGCCCGAGTCTCCATCCGTGGGTCCCCCCGAGATCATATTAATAGTTCCTCGGGTAGGATTATTATCCACCTGTTCGACCCTTCTCCTTTGATTATCTGTTTCTTTAGGAGCGATACCCCTTTCACGGGACCTGGTTCGGCCCCTATATGGTGTCTTTTCTCTTCTTTTTCCTCGGTACCGGCTTCTACCCTGTCCTTTCTGAGAAGGTTCCTGCTTCCTTGTTAGCAGAGTTTTTATTTCAGAGTCTCTTCTGATGATTCTTTCTACCTCATCTTCAAGCTTCTGGCACTCATTCGTTATATGACCGTACTCTCTATGGAATTCACAATACTTATCAGAAATAGGAGTACGGGACCCATTATCCAACCTCCTGGGTCTTTCTAGTTTCTTTCTATCATCACATATTTCCATAGCTCTTTCCAAGCTCATGGATAGAGGTATGCGTGATGCAAATTGACTTCTAGTTCGACCACTTTCATCAGCCCTGTCAACAGTTCTTTTCTTACTTAACTCTAACTTATCCTTCTTGTCTGATGGCCGCAGATCAACCCTTCTCTGTTTCTGAGCATCTTCTAGATTGATATACTTTTCAGCTCTTCCCAGAAGTTCGTCATAACTTCTAGGAGTTTTCTTTACCAGGGATTTAAAGAACTCTCCTGCCTTAAGCCCCTGTGTAAAGGCATTAATAAGGACATCCATCGTTGCAGTGGGGACCTCCAAGGCTACCCCGTTAAAGCGTTGTACGAACTCCCTCAAGGACTCCTGCTCATTCTGCTTGGTAGTGAACAGGCTCAAAGAAGTTTTTTGATACCTCTTACTGCTGGCATACTGGTTTAGAAAGGCCGACCTGAACTCCTCAAAGCAGCTTACAGTGTTTGGTTTAAGTAAATTAAACCACTGTTGCGCCGATCTAACCAAGGTGGTAAGGAAAACACGGCATTTGATCCCATCAGAATACCTATGCAACAGAGCAGCATTCTCAAATCTTCCAAGATGCTCTTCAGGGTCTGTGCTTCCATCATATTCTCCCACTGCAGGTTGTCTGAAATTTGGCGGGAGTTCCTCTTTTAGAATAATTAGGGAGAATGGGCTTTCTCTCCTAGCCACTGGAGCTCGGCCACCAAGATGCTGACCCAATCGCCTTATCTCTCCCCATACAGCCTCCATTGGATCTATTAGCGGAGGCTCTACTTGTGTATCTACCACCGCACTGGCTACCCTATTGTTTTCACGGACCTGTTCTGGCTGAACAGGCGAAGGCGCCTGATTTGTTTGAGAAGGCGGTGGAGGTTGATTAGATTCCGTTGGTGGCGGAACCTGTTGTTGGAAAAGAGTATTTTGCATGGTCTGACTGATGAATTGTGCCAGTTGCTCCATAGTCATATCTCCCACCTTCATAACAGATGGAGGTGCCTGATCTTCCTGCTGTGGAGGAACATCTTGATTTTCCACACTGGGATTTAATCTTTCTTCCTGATTCCTCCTGACTCCACGCCCACGTCCACGTCGTCCAGCCATATCAACGTCTTCAATTCAGTAAATAATTCCCACAGACGGCGCCAATTGATATCACCTAAATTTGCGATGACTTGCTCTGATATCAATAGAGAGGGGGTTCACCTCTCTTTCTTCAACACTCAATATAACAGCCTAGGTATTAGCAAATATCCTCTGCAATGACCTGAAAATACAAAGCAAATGTGAGAAGGGGCCGGAAGTTATTCCGGCAGGTCCTCTCCGACGCTCAAGTCAGGCGAGAGAATATGAAGAGAATATATGCTGTAAGTGAAAGCAATTATAACATTAGTCTTTAATCAATACTCCAAACCTGGTATTTATAGGCGGAGACCTAAGAGTGGTCTTGCAACAAGGACTCTTTCCATGTTTATCCAAATCTTACCCAGATATGTCAAGATCCTGATAACACAATCGAATCCCGGATATTGCTCCGCATATCTAGGACTAGATCTCTTGGGGGACTGGTTTCCTTGCTGAGAGCCGGTAGCAACATGGGAAATGAGGAGAGCTCGGCCTATCAGCTCGGTCTCTCAAAAGAGGTCTCATGGCGAGTTAGTGATGGCAAACAGGTAAGGTGAAACAGCTCGGCAAAACAGGTCGGGCCTCGCAAAAGAGCTCGGACGGGTAGGCGAGCTCTCGCCGAAGAATGACGAGTAACATGCCTTGGAGCTAGGTCGGCTTGTCAGGTGGTATCTTCTAGCGGGTATCAGATATGTTTTTACAAACACATATTTGGTAATCAGTTCAGTTTCCAATTTCTTGCAAGCATAGTGTGAGGATATTTTTGTTCAACTCATTCAAAGTCACGTGAGTGGGTATGCGATCGGTTACAAGCTTCTGGAAGCTTGGAGGTTACTCCGTTATATTTGAGCGGTTATGAGTTACTGAGAATTTGAAATATAAAAGGGAACAGACAGAGGCTCAGGAGCAATATACGCAAAAAGAAAAAATTACGAGAGTTTTTCAGAAATTGATTGTGCGATCAGCTCACAGGGAGATACCCGAGAGTCAAGAACAAGGAGGGACACACTAGAGGCAATAACAAGGGAATTCAAAGTAGATTCATTGGAAACGATAGAAGTGAATCTTGTGTGAATTCCAGGTTATGTAATTGTGTATTGATTGTATCTTGAGATGTGACAAATCAATAATATCGCCCTCCCCATGGAAGTAGGCATTGTTGGCCGAACCACGTAAATCTTGCGTCGTTTTCGCATCTACTGCTATTTCCTATAATCTGTCAATTCTTATGTTCTGCATGCGTGACCAAGAAATCGTATTTGTTGTTTGTTTGCATATTGCCTATGTATATTATAGGATCTTGAACTTGTCAATATAATACTCATCTGTGCATTACGTGAATTCAGTATATTTCATGCATTAATAGAGTTGAGGATTATGTGCTGAAATCTGATCATATGTGCGTGAATGATGATTTAATTCATGTACATATTGAGCAATCTTGGTTTACGGAATTGCATCAGTTCTTGCGGCATTGAATAAACAGATTGTTGTGCTAATTTTTTGTTGCCGTGATAATTGTAAACATTCTTGGTGCTGCAGAATTTTCTGTTGTTGTTTTGTAGTGCAATTAGAATCAAGATTTCATAACAAGTGGCGTCGTCCGTGGGAACGATATCACAACAAGAGTTCTTGATTGATTCTTGATCCAAAATCATGACAACATGGCGAAGACGTATGTACGTCGTCTTGGTGCAACATAAGGTTGCTAAGGCTTTGCAAGGAGAAAAGAATCTGCCCTCATCGCTCACTGATGAACAGAAACAAGAAGTGATGGATTTAGCCTTTAGCACTATAACATTGCACTTAGATGACAAAGTCCTTAGAGAAGTAGCATCCGAGAAATCTGCCGCAGGTCTGTGGAACAAGCTCGAACAGCTATATATGACCAAAACATTGCAGGATCGGATATACTTGAAAGGGAAATTTTTTGGGTACAAAATGACTGATACAAAATCCGTGAGTCAGAATCTTTGATGAGTTCAACACACTAGTTCTTGATCTTCAAAACATTGGAGTAGATCTTGGTGATGAAGACAATGTTATAATTGTGTTAAACTCATTGCCTAAGACCTTCTCAACCTTTGTGGATACCATGAAATATGTGAGAGAGTCACTATCGTTCAGTGATGTACTAAATGCACTAAGGTCTAAAGAAACTGAGAGCATGAAAGAAAAGGATGCAAGGGATATTGGTGACAATTTATTCACCAAAGTCAGGGCCGACAAGGAGGAAAAGGGAAGATCTGATAAGTGTAGTACTTGTGGTAAACACAAAGGAAATTGTAAGTCAAATATAAAGGGAGTGAAGTGTTTCTACTGCCACAAAGAAGGACACTACAGACGTGATTGTCCTGATCGTAAGCGTGAACAAGAGACACCAAGCGAGCCAGGAGAAGCAGGGGTTGTTCTTAATGATTATGATACAGCAGAAGCACTTTGTGTGGTTGATAAAAGGGAAAATCAACACTAGGTGATGGACAGTGGGTGCTCATTCCACATGACACCAAATAGAGCATGGTTCGAGTCCTTCAAACCAATAAAAGATGAATATGTTAGGCCTGGAAACAACCAAACATGTAAAGTTCAAGGAATCGGGTATGTGAGATTGTGTCTATCTGGTGGAGTGGAGAAACTATTGCAAGAGGTTCGCTATGTGCCCGAACTCAAGAGAAATCTGATTTCCTTGGGACTTCTTGACAAGTTAGGATGCTCATTTAATGCAAAGGATGGGACTATTACAGTGTCAAGAGACTCAATGATAACCCTGAAAGGAGTCAAGAACGGGGGTCTGTTCATACTTGCCGGGAGAACAAAAGTTAAGTTGGAGACACTGCAAGGTGCATCAGGTAGCTGTGATTCAAGGCTTGAACAAGATCAGAAAGGCTCAAAATCCATTGCTGCATCAAGATTGGAGTACTACAAACATCCTCCAGTAAAACCAAGGAAAGTTTGGAGGAAAGTCATGAGACCACCAGCAAGTACTGAGCTTGGAAATTCAGTAAATGGTGATGAAACTAAGAACTCTGTTGATGGTGGAGGTGAGCCAGAAAACCAGGAAGTAATGTTGAATTTAGAGGTGAAACATTATAGGAGAATCAGAAATGGATGCAACCTCCGAAAAATGTTCACCAAGGCAATTAATCTGGTCACTTTTGGTTGTGGCAAAAGGCTGGTTGTTGAAACCAGCAGCATAGAGCCTTAGAACAAGGCTGGTGAGGACGATATTGTTGAGAAGTTGAACGAGTGAAAAGGTGGAGATTTGTGAGGATATTTTTGTTCAACTCATTCAAAGTCACGTGAGTGGGTATGCAATCGGTTACAAGCTTCTGGAAGCTTGGAGGTTACTCCGTTATATTTGAGCGGTTATGAGTTACCGAGAATTTGAAATATAAAAGGGAACAGACAGAGGCTCAGGAGATATATACGCGAGAAGAAAAAATTACGAGAGTTTTTCAGAAATTGATTGTGCGATCAGCTCACAGAGAGATACCCGAGAGTCAAGAACAAGGAGGGATACACTAGAGGCAATAACAAGGGAATTCAAAGTAGATTCATTGGAAGCCATATAAGTGAATCTTGTGTGAATCCAGGTTATGTAATTGTGTATTGACTGTATCTTGAGACGTGACAAATCAATAATATCGTCCTCCCCGTGGAAGTAGACATTGTTGGCCGAGCCACGTAAATCTTGTGTGTTTTCGCATCTACTGCTATTTCCTATAATCTGTCAATTCTTATGTTCTGCATGCGTGACCAAGAAATCGTATTTGTTGTGTGTATATTATATGATCTTGAACTTGTCAATATAATACTCATCTGTGCATTACGTGAATTCCAGTATATTTCATGCATTAATAGAGTTGAGGATTATGTGCTGAAATCTGTTCATATGTGCGTGAATGATGATTTAATTCATGTACATATTGAGCAATCTTGGTTTACGGAATTGCATAAGTTCTTGCGGCATTGAATAATTGTAAATCATTCTTGGTACTGCAGAATTTTCTGTTGTTGTTTTGTGGTGCAATTGGGATCAAGATTTCATAACACATAGGAAAAGCATTTGCCGAGTTTAGTGTTGTTTGCCAACTTAGTGATCATGGTGAAAAAGGAGTGAGTATACCTGCATGCAATCTTTGCACCAATCTTTTACCTATAAACCCTGTGGCCCCAGTTATTGAAACAATCATCTCATTTTCCTGCCACAAAGGGGGGGAAAAAGAGCGGATAAAATCTGCCCAGATAATGGTAAGGACTATGGTACACATCACTTAAGGGTTGGTAGGTATTAACACTTAATTGCACAAATGTTCAAGGCATAATTACTCAACAACTTCCTATAAGACTCCTTTTCTTAAAAATTGTGACGTTTATTTTTGCATAATCTGTCTAGAGGAAGGAATTATATCAGTAAATCTGAACTAAGAACAACAACAAAAGTTCTCCAATTTGGGGTGCTAATAGTGAGTTACATCTTTCGCACATGGATAACACTGTGCAAAGAGACTATAATGCTACACTTCAATGTAGCACAGATGAAAACACTTGTGGTAACATGTGAAGTCAAGCACCAAAACTTGGCCTTGGATTTGATAGGATGAGCCAGAAGGAATATAGAGAACACACGTATGGAGCAAGAGCGAACTCACAAAAACTGTTCAAATTTATACATACATTATTTAGCAAAAATTCCTTATTCAATCTCAAACAGTTGACTGTTAGAAATGTAATTTCCAACTTGGTAGAGATTATGCCATACATGAAAACCATCTGTTGTCAATTCTGCAGGGCATCTAGAGGACCATCTCATATCCACCTTGAACATAATTTACTGGATTTCTTGGTGGGATAACAGTAAACACGTAAAAATTGAACATAATTTACTGGATTTCTTGGTGGGATAACTGTAAACACGTAAAATAAGCAGATCAAGCATCAGTTATTCCTCTGAATCAATAACTCAAGATTCTCAGTTATGCCACAACACTACTTATGAATTAAGGGTGAGTAAAAGGACTCTTACACATTTCAAATTTTAACAAATAAGTTCTCTAAATGTGCCAGTTTCAGAATCCACGCTCAACCAAAATTCACGGTCCACGAAAGAAAATGCGCAATTGAATTTGAACAACATTACCTTCTGAGACTTCCCAGAATCATTCCCACTACTGGCACACAAAGTTCTCACCCTCCTAAATCTGCACACCTACAAAACCAAAAAGGGAATAAATAAGAATACCAAGTAACACTCAAGTAGTCAAAACTGAATGATTCACACAAAAGACCAAACTTCTCACAGATATTAGAAAATCAACATACTGAAAATGTTCGAGGGACGTTTAGTGTGGGTGAAATGTAGTTTGCCCATGAAACGGCAGTGGACCCGCTAAGCTCCATTGCGAAAGCTTGGCACACACTGTGTTAGAATCACAAAAGAATGAGAGGAGTTAGCTATCTGAGAACCGAACCATTTGTTGTTATCCATGAGCTGTCCAAATCGAACGAAAATATGTGTGATGTATATAGCGCAAATACACCATCCCTATTTTCTTTTTCCATCATTTATTTGTTGGATGTTGATTTTATTTTAATTTTTTTTTTTAGCATAATGTTGATTTTATTTTTAATCGAACCCCATTTCATATATCTTAATACATAACATATAATAATGAAAGAAATTGAAAATTTGATTTGAAGGAACGGACCTAATCATTTGAAATTCATGGATTTGAAATAATATTCAGTAGTTGTCATTTTAAATTCTCAAAAAAAAAAAAGGAAAACATTGCAAAAAGAATGTGAAATTTGAAATATTCACTTAAATTTTTTACTCAAATATAAATTATGGATTTGAGTGAGCAATTTGAAATTCACTCATTTCAAATCCTTCCATCCAAACACAACCTTAATTTCTTTTGATATATATATGTATATACATATATATATATATATATATATATAATAATAATAATAATAATAATGAAATCAACATAAACTTAGAATGTGGATGTAAGAATTCATTTCAATGACTTCAATAATGAGGAATTTGAAATACATTTATATCATTAACAGAAATACCTTAAAATTGAAGATGATGAATTTAGAATCCATATATTTCAAAATTAACATGCATTTATATTAAAGATTTGAAATCCAAATTCATCAAATTCTTCCATCCAAGTGGATTAATTGTACGTATATAACTACTATATGTCGTATTTCGTGAATTAATTTTTAAAATAATTCATCGTATATACATATAGCTTGAGAAATTAACTAATGATACAGCAATAAAATGGATCTCAAACGATGAAGTTCGGATATATAAAGCTTAGAAGAAATTGTGGTCAGTGTCGTTAAAAATCTTGTTAAGTGTGATTCAATATGTTTATAATAAATCACGCGAAAGGAAACACTTATAGCGGCAAAAACTCTTCCAATCTTTAGTTTCAGTTTGAAAAAGTGACACCAGAGCCTTTGAATGCAATGAAAAATGTAAGATATATAATTCACCTAACTTTAAATTTCGTGACAAAAAAAGAATAAACAAAAAAATTAGTAGATATTTTTTTAAAAAAAAAATACTCTAGGTAATAATTTGTACATTTATCAACCTATTCAATTTGTGAAGAAATACTTCCAAAAAAAAAATTGGCAAGAAATAAAATAATGAAATCTTTATGGCTACATGTCTTGAAATTTATCATAGGTAATCACTCCAAAACACCGATATTATGGTATGTGATTTAACCAGCGGTGGTTTATTTAGATATGGAATTCAACGTAGTATAAAAATCTTCATTTAAATTACATAATTAATAATCTCATCCCTTTCACAAGGTCAGAAAAGTACCCTTCAATTAACAACATTCTCAACCATACAAGATTGCTAAACCCTATAAGAAAATCAGATAAATTTATAAAACATAAGAAATAACTAGACTACATCAAGAATGAGTTTCTTGATCGTGCAATTAATTGGGAATTTTATTTTCCCATTCATGCAGAGAAGTTTATAAAAAACAAGTTATTTAATCATCCATTCATGAAGCTATTTTACCATTCTAGACAAAAATCTGAGAAAATGTAGTTAATCAAATATTGTTCCAGGGCAAGCACAGACTACCAAAAAACCAGAGGAATTCCAATGAGTCTTTTCACAAATGCATTTTGTGTACAAAATAACACGGTTTGGTTGATATTGCCCATAAATATGGTTGTATTATCTGTCCATAAAACATGATTTGGTTGATGTTGGCCCCTTAGGAGCAAATCAACTCATTTTATGAGAATATTTACATACAATAGTAGATACTCGGTTATTCCCATAGAATACTGTCTTTGTTGGTAGCAACGATTCAACAAGAAAACACAAAATTCAATCAAGGTACCAAGTTGTACAATAACACATATTTTTAAAATAATAACCATCAAAACAAATGATTCTTAACTATGCAAAAAAGGAAGGCAAAATAGCAATGTGGAAGGAAGAAAAAACCACAACGAAATGAGAAATGAATGGGGTGATTTAGGGGTGCTTATTGGCTCAACACAGTTCGGATCGATCCGAAACCAGTCGGTTCTGGATCCAATAATCCCGGAACCGGAAACCGGTCCAGTCAACCGATTTTGTTGATTTTTTTTTATTTTCAAAAAATCGAATATCTACCAAAATAAATAAATTATTTTTAAAAAAATAATGGATCCGGCTTCGGTTCAGCCCGAAAACCGGATCCGTTTGGTCCGAACCAGTAAGATATCGGATCCGGATAGGTAGAACCGATACGGCACGGTATCTTACCGGGCCCGGACCGGTTTGGAACCGGTTAGCCCAATTCTGGTTCCGAAATGGGCTAACCGATTTGATTTTGGGACGGTCCGAATTGACCCGGCCCGTTAAACGACCCTAGTGTGATTTGAACTTTACACAAATATTGAACAAAATTCAGGGAAAAAGATTGATGCCAAATTTGGATTCACTTCGATTTTCCGGTGGCGTTTTTAAGGTCCATACATTCAATTATAGAGAGAGAATCCCTAATTATTTTATTATCGTTAATTTTACCCTATCTTAATGGTAAGGACTATTTTCGTCATTTTCTTGGAAAGATTAAGGACTAAAATTATCATGATAAAACAAATGAGGATTAAAAGTGTTAAGTTGTGAAACATAGGGACTACAAGTGTTCTTCTCGATTTATTGCAACACAAAATAAATTAACAGAGTCCTTACTGTAATTTCCGAAACTTTTCGGATCGAAAGTAAAATAAATAAATCAAAAGGTACGGTTTTTCCCTTTGAACTTCATAGGGTTTTAAGAATTTAGGAAAAAGGGCACGAACCAGCCAATATACCTCGCCGACAATGAGTGTGAGTCGATGGTGCAGCGCTGCGGCTCGGCAGATGACGGCAGCCGTGGAACAGCAACTGGCATTTTCATCCCTCGCGACATCGACATCATCACCTACGGCAGAACCGATCTTGTGTGGGCGTGGGGACAAGAGGACTAAGAAAGGGAAGAGATTTAAAGGATCGTACGGGAACGCGAGACCGAAAAAGGAGAAGAAAATTGAAAGGATTAAAGATAAGATCGAAGTCCCCAGGTCCACTCCGTGGCCTCTTTCTTTCAAATTGATTTAAGAATTTAGATATAAATCATGTCTTTCGTTATTGTATTGTAATCCCAATTCTAAGGCTGCTTTACTCTATCATACCGGGGACGAATCCATGTCTCAATCGTCACTTTATGTTAGTGTGAGCTACTGGTTATTTGAAAGCGAGTAGTGAGACTCAAAAAACAAGCCTTATGTTTTGTGAAATTCATTCCATTTTCAGTCTCAAATGCTTTATTGTTCTATTAAGTTTAACATTTTGGGTACAAAAAAATTGATGTCTTTCTTGTGATAAAGAAAATTCCCATACATCTCCTGGGCGTTCATCGCCTTAACTTTCTTGTCACTTAGCGTGTTGATTTCTTCTTCTCGACCTGCATTCGTCGCCAATTTCTCTCATCCTGTTGTGGTGGGTTTGGTTCTCTCTGTGTGTGCTCTTCCATATACTGTTGGTGATTTGGCAACCATGGCACGGTGGTTTTGTATTTCCGATCTCCCACCTTTTGTCTTGACGATGGCCGATGCGGCAGTTCTTGTTTACTACCTTGATCTTGTTGGCACGTTCCGGAAACGCAACTCTATTGACTAATACTCGGTCCTGCTCCTGTTGGCTATTTCTCGACCCCTGGATTTCTACGTGTTGGTGAAGATCGGGTCCGTCGGACTGGGATTTACTTGGGGTGCTCAGATAGGCACTACATCGCTGCTCGTTTGATTGGTGTCTTCTCCATTTTCTTGGCGGCGGTTGCACGGCAAACCCCCGCTCGCTATGACTTTATTTAGATGGTATGTGTGGGATTTGGGAGGATCCTACACATTGATTTGTGTGCGCCTGGATTATCGGGTGTTCTCTTCTCTTTTGGTGTGCCATTATAATTACCTATTTTTGTATTCCTATTGTATATGTGTTGTTTGGTGTACTGGTTTTTGCTTGTAGTAGTTATGCTCTATCAACATCTGGTTGGACAATTTTTTGGTGGTGTTTTGGAGGCCTTTTTGATTGGATTCTCTACTTGGTATTGGCTTATAACAACGGAAGGCGACCCTTTGTGGTCCATTGTGATTGTTTTGTTGCTGGGGCACTGCTTGGTTGTGATTACAAAGTCTACTGGACGGTTCGGTTTTGCGCACCACCCCGTGATATTTGGTAGTTGGAATTCTATGTGGGATTTGGGTATTGAAGATTGCTCGTTTGGTGTTTTTGTATCAGTTTGTGTCTCCTATTTATCCGCCTTTGTACCTTATTTCTAGAAGGTTGTTCCCGTTTTCGACCTCACCCTGGGATTCGTGGTTTGAGGGGACTTGATCTCGTTTTGCTGGCCTTTGCACTCGACTGTTGTGCATCTGCTGTGACTCAATTCACCCACTCGCCTATATGTCTGATATTTAATTATAGCGTGATGTTTGTCTATGTTTGATATTTGTGTTTGTGGCTGGTTTTCATTGGTATTAGTCGTGGTATATGGTCTTGGCCGAATGCTAGATGTATTGTTTTTAACTTAATATAATAATATTTATGCTAGAAAAAAAGTTTGACATCTTGGGTATCTAACATGTTTTTTGGGATACAAAAAATTAACATTCGTACTTTTTTAAAAGTTTTTTTTAAAGGGTTAATGACGACTTACCCCATCTGATTTTGCGGATAGGCAGATTATCCCCATTTTAGTTTGAAAATAGATATTTTACCCTCGTGGGCTTAAAATAGTAAGATTACCCCATTGTGTTTTGAAAATATGCATTTTTACCCCTGAGGTTTTGTAAATAGGCATTTCATCCCATCGTGGTTTGTGAATATATACAAATACCACCATCGTGGATGCAGTTTTTGCAAACAACGAGGGGATAAAGTGCATATTTTCAAAATCATTGGAGGTCAAATGCATATTTTGAAACCACTGGGGATAAGCTGCCTATTTGCAAAACCACGGGGTAAAATGCTTATTTTCAAATCTGTTTATTTTCAAAACTGCATGGGATAATCCGTCACCAGCTCTTTTTTAAATGACCTCCAAGCACAGACAAAAACTGAAAGTATTATATTGGTTTAAATGATCCCCATGTTTTTGTTATGATCTTGGTTGAACTTTTTGTACATGCACTTGTGGTGGCCAAGATTTTACTTTTATAAAGGTTGCAATATTAAGAGGAACTGTGATGATTATATTTTGATATTGGCGATGTAGCTTTTTCTATTTTGTTGGTCAATTTTTTTCTAGATCGTTTGTAACAGATTAAATCTCCAATGGAAATTTTGCCAACATACATGTCCATTTTATACTTGCATAAATATTCGACCTTCGAAGCAACCAGAGGTTGGCAGTTGTTCCTATATATATATATATATATATATATATTTACATATATATATATATATATATATATATATATATTTCTTTCAAGTACATTCTATAGTATCGGTTTTAAAGCACGCATGCCAGTATTTCACCAGAGTACATAATGATTTTCACCAGATTACATAATGAAAACACAACGAGAGTTTCAATATCTGTCAAGCTCAGAACTCGACCATCGTCAATCTGTGTTTTCAGAATGAGAAATAAAGGTGGATTACAAAATCAGCTGACCAGACCCCATGGATGGAGGGATGAATTTTTTTTATTTACAAAATTTTAAATTATGCTAAGAAAACACCTCATTAATATTGACAAAACAAGACATAATATTGACAAAACAAGACATATACCTCATATTCTACATAATTAAGAACTAAAAATATTTTCATAAAGTACCACAACTATAAGTTTATAGTAAAAATTATCCAATAATATATGACTTAATCTATACTGTATTCTTATTTATGCATAAATTGTGCTCTGCGTTTTAAAAATCATCATTTCACAGCAATGAAATTTATGTCAGAATAGTGAAAAACAAACAAGAAATGATCATTGATGCTTTATATTAAATGAAAATTTTAACTAAAAGCATCTCATTCGTTTCCTTATGCTACTCAAAAGAGAAGTAATAACTCCGACCTTTCGGTCTAAAGCAAACACTGAAATCCAAAAACCCTTCTGCATATACATCAACAACCACCACCACCATTTACAAGGATCTAACATTTAAAAAACTCTTAAACCAATTGTTCAGTAAGGCGCAAATGAACACACTAATTTTCACAAAATTCAAAAACTCTTCTGATGATCACACTAATTTTCACAAAATCCGGAAACCCTTGTGCAGATATACCATGAAATTGACAAAAAAAAAAATCAAAGAAAACAAGATTGAAAAAACAAATAATTTCACGAAACTATTTTCTCCGTGAGCGGTGATAATTTTTGTAATAAAATAAAATTCATTAAACTGTTTTTTTTAAAATATCAAACACTGAATGATTTTGATTTAAAATATATTTTTTCAGTTTTAACCAAAAATATATAGAAATCTTTTTAAATAAGCATTTATAAATACAACCCGTCGTATAAATTATAATCCAGGAGGAAGGGAGTAGGAAGCGTCCAATAAATTTGTGAATTAAGAGGCGCCTTTTGTAATAATATTAACTTTTAATTTTTTTTTTCTTTTTTACAAGGTATATATATTTATTTATTAATCTTTACTAATAAATTCAAAGAATAAAATTTAATATATATATTTTTAGTTGTAGATACAAATAAATACATTTAGTTAAATTGAAATAATGCAATATAAATAAATAAATATAAGATATAAGATGACTTGAAAATTTTTAAATGTAAATAAATCAAGATTTTGATATATAACTTGTTAACGTGAGAAGAAGAATGTAAATAAAAAGCAATAAAGATTTCTTCGGAATTCTTCCTTCTCTCGTCCCTTCAGGCAAGACTAGAGCTCCAGCCATTTCTCTACTTCGCCGACCAGCTGTCTTATCATTGTTCTCTGGTCAGGTATATACTTCGAAGATGATTATCTATTGTCGTTGTTTACTTCGAGTATTTAGTTGATTCCCCAATTCAAAACCCTAAATCATGAAATGATAATGGGTTGTCTAGCTGGTGTATATAGCACATAATTAATTTTGGTTTTGGTGGAAATTAAGTAGCCAAAACATTGTATGAAAAAAGGAGGAGTTGGATTCTGCTATGATCTGTTGTCTGGAGGTTTCGTATATATACTCGAACGCATTTTTTATCTAGCGTTAAGTAGCTGTATCCATCGTTTTTTATCCGTTAATTTGCTAAAAATAATTATATTGGCATTTTGGGTTGTTACTTACTTGCAGTCGGTACAATTTTGAGCAATTAGTTACTAAAATCTCTTATTTTAGCACAGTTTCGATCCAAGAACCTGGTTCTTCTCAAATGTTTGGATAAATTATCTGTTACTGTTTTGTCAACTTGAGTTTTGCTTCTTAAAAATCAGGTACCTTTGGTCTATATTTGGAAAAATATGTTATTGCTTCATATGTGGATGTTACTAGACAATTCCAGTTCCACCATTAGATCACGTGTATTTATTTACAGTCATTAATATGTATGCGAAGTACTGAGACGCAAACAGAAGATGTGATGATATTTATACTTGTTTTTACTGAAGCTAGCTCCAAATAGGAATACGCTTTGCGCAATTTGAATCCTTTTGTGTTTTGTTTGGAATGTCATTGTCCCTTTGTGGGTATTGTTCTGCAGTTGTTTATATAGTTTCACTTTTCAGGACTCGGGCTCTGCAGGCTTTACATGGACAGCATTATAGATTCCTTGAATAGTGCGTATCAGGAGTTCCATTGCTGCAGCTGCGGGTGCTTTGGAGCGAAAGAAAGTTCGGGTGGCCAAAAACTCCTGCCACTGATGCTGCACTCGAAAACTTTAAGCAACGGTGGGAAATGTTCAGAGTTTATTGTGACCAAGCAGAAGAATTTGTGGAATCTGTGAAGCAACGAATAGGGTCTGAGTGCCTCGTTGATGAGGCCACTGGATTTGTTGCTAGTAACCCGGGACAGCCCGTTCCAAGCGGTCTTCCACCTATTAGTGCTGTACGTTTGGAGCAAATGAGTAAAGCTGTTCGGTGGCTAGTGATTGAACTGCAACAGGGATCCGGAACTGGAGGCGTTTCATCGCATCACAATGCGGCCTGCCCCCTTTGATGCTAGATTTACCGAAGATGCTGCTCAATAGGTAATACAAATAATCTCTACACTACTTGGAAGGCTTTCTTATTCACGAAACTGTTGCAGTCGCTTATAATTGGCTTGAAATCTTGTACGAAATGTTTGTCTGTTCTCTGATGGAACGTTGCAAAATGTGAAAGTAGCATTTAGTGGCTGTTAAATCTTGAGTTATAATTTTGCATCTGGTGACAGATTAGGCTGAGGCTCGACTCTTGAGTGTTCATTGTTGGATAGAGAATCTCACATGGTTAAATACTAACTATTTGAAGGACAGAAGATCGAGTGAGAACAATACTTTGGTCAAGCTTGAATATCTGCTTTTATACTAGAAAGGTTAGAATTTTTACATTTCGATAAAATTGTCGACATTTTGTTGAATTATTCCACCACTAGGATTGATTTTGGGGAAAATAAATCGTAAATAATGATGTTTATTTTGTTGTTGTTGTTCTGTTTAAGGGATAATTGTCCATCTACGGGTTGGCCCGTACACGAGCAATCTTTGGTACATATGTATTCTAGACCTATCGTAAATTTTACGCGTCCTTCACTACTTTTATCACCGTTTGATCCGTTTGATACATTGATAATGATGTGATGTGCAATTATTTTAGGGTAAATAGCGGACCCCACCCCCCCCCCCCCCCCCCCCCCCCCCCCCTAACGTTTATCTCATTTCGGTACTTCGTCCCCTAACATTCAAAACGTGCACATAACTCCAGAGCTATTTTAAGTAGAGTAATTAACCCCCTTAAACAATTTTCGGGAACAATTTTTCGAATATTCTGGCTGGCAAAATTCACTCAAGTGCGTCACACATGCCACAGTCGAGGGTATGTATGCCTTTTCATGTATTTTTTGTAGAAATTTACAAGTATAGTCCCATCAGAAAATACATGAAAATGAATTTTACGAGTATATCTATGGTTGATGAATTTTACTTCATGTAGAAAATACATGAAAAGACGTGGGGATTTGTAGCCAGAATATTAGGGAAAATTGTTCCCGAATATTGTTTAGGGTTTAAGTGTACTACTTAAAATTTTTCAGGTGATTAAATGTACGTTTGAAAAGTTAGGGGGTGAAGTGTTAAATGAGGTAAATGTTAAGGGTGTCCACTTTTTACCCAATTTTTTAATTATTCATTGTTCATTTATGTCATCTTATCTGTTGTATCGATGATCTTACGCAGTCCCCTATTAGTGGGTATTAATTAGTTGCAATATGGTGCATGAAGCATAAATCATATCGTAGCCTAAACTTTAGGCATGCGTGGAATATTATAAATATTTTTTTTCTATTAGTTATTTAAATAACCATTGATTAAATTATTTAAAATATAACAAAAAAGTTTGTATACAATTTCCATATGAAATAAATTATATCTCAACGAAAATTTTATTTTTTGTGGTTGAATGATAGTCGAAAAGAAATATTATCAATACTAAGTATTAAAATTATTATTTAAGTAAGAATAGTTAGATGTTTTCTTGGTGAAAACACATTTTGTGTATAAAAATAGATTATATATCCACCTTACATTCAATATCTTGTATATGTGATATATATGATAATTATTTTATTGACAATTATGATATTGGAAAAAATATTATTTTGTGCAAAGGATTTTTTTTGGTTGAAAATTCTATTGAATGAGATTGTCTGATATGAAACTGTGTTTCAATATTCTTGGATATGAAATTTTCTACGATTAATTTTCGAACATTTTTATTAATTATAGAATTGAGATCTCAAAGAAAACAAAAAAGAGTATATAATTTGAAAATATACATATAGATCTTGGTGAAGAAATTAAATGAACTTATTTCTTATTCATAAATTATAGAGAAAATGGTTTTAACTCTGCTTTATATCAATCAAACAAGTGGCAATGGAAATGAAAATAAAACTAAAATTGATGTTCAAAAATTATTTTGATATTAAAAAAAATTAGAACTAAAATTCCATACAAAATAAACTATTAGTCGAAAGAAGCAATTGATGAAAATGATGAAATGTTGATGAGCTTTAATCGGCGGAGGAACAATTTAAAATTGATTATTTTTATTATATAGTAGATCATTAATCTCTTCAATGCATGCTAGATCTGAATTACTTTCAAATATGATGATATATTTAGATTTTTATTTGATCTTGATAAATTAAATTCATATATTGACTTTGATTTGGAAAGAAAAATGTCTTGATTTTTAAAAGTTTATTAAGCATGATATGCATTCTGATATTGATGGTTTAAATTTATTTCGGAAGTCTTAAAAAGTTGCAAATGTAGAACTTAAAGACTCAATTGAAATATAATTTAATAAAAAAACTTGATGTTTCCCAATTGCTTTATAACATATATAATATTACTTACTATATCAGTTACTGTTGCATCTGCAAAGAAGTTTTCAAAAAGATTATAAAAAATTATTTGTGAACAACTATGTCTCAAAATCGATTAAATAAATTAACAGTTCTAGTAATTGAAAATGAATTATTGGCTAAATTTAAATACAAAGTTTAATAAGTAATTTTGCAAAAAAATTTTTTGAAAGAAGTATGTTTTTAGTTAATCACTTTATTTTTTAAATTTTTTTCCAGTAAATGTATCATTTTTATAATTTTCATGAAGCCTCCAAATTTTTTGAGCCGCCCTGCCTATTTGTGAGATTATGTTCAAAAGCATGATATATTGTTGAAAATAAAATATAATTAATAATACATTTGTCTTGTTGTATTTAATCATGGATCTTATTGTCGAATTAAGTAGATTATCGCGTCAAGAATGGTTGGCTGCTATAAGCATGTGTATTAAAATATTAGGTACACATTTATTATAAATACATCATGTATTGTAATTGAAAAAATGAGAAATTGAGATTGAATAAAATCATTCCTCCCCAAACTTTAGTTCCTAACACAATATCAGAGCCATGTTGAACAAAAAACCAAGGTTTGGTAAACCTGGTGGAGAGATACGATCCCTTAGCTCTCAAGAAAAAAAGGTGAACCAATGAACGACCCAACCACCATGTGCGGGATTTGGGAGCATCACGTACATTATTTTGCGTGCAACTGGCTTGTTATGTACAGTCTCTCCTTTGGTCTTTTTATCTAATTCTCCACTATATAATACTCTAGTTTCTGTGTTACTTGGTAAATATGCTTTTGCTTGTGATTCCCTAGTAGTGTATGGATTTGATTACGTTTGTGTCACTTTTTTCTTCTTTTTGTGGTGGTTGTTTGATTTTGATTCATTGTTGGGACACCTATTGCCTGTGGCTATTGGGCTTTTCGATTTCGTGTGTCATCCAATTGTATTCCTAAGTTGTTGGTCTTTAGAGCGGGTTTTGACAACAATAACTTGTTTGGATGTTGATCTTTTATCAGTTTATGCTTCTTGGTTGTCCTTATTTGTTCATTCAGATTTGTCAGAATACAGTTATCTTGCTCGACCATACATTGAGCTTAATTGATTTGAGGGGACTCATATTGCTTTGGTGGTTCCTGCATTTCCATGGTCAAGGGCTTGTACTAATGTGTTGATTCACAATCCAACTCCACCTTAATGTCCACACCTATCTTGCTTTGTATTACTCGTATAGCGTATGTATTTGCAGTTTTATTGGTTATTTTGTTGTGCTTGGCAGATGTTGGCCATTTTTCTTTATACCTGTTCATCTTATTAATATAATTCATCTTCTGTTGAAAAAATGTTTTAAACTCTATATTAACATTAATGATTAAGATGTGATATATAAAATTGAAAGAATGTTCTTTTTGGATATTGTAAATCAATAGTTGATATATTTCAGGACACGTTCCTTTTGGTGGTAGCATCAAAGATTTTTGATTATAATATCATGCATTCTAAAAAATCTTTTATATTGAATTTCGAGATAAAATGAAAAAATATTTAATTAAGGTTTTTAAGTATGAAAATTTTTAGTAAAATTTTAAGGTTAAAAACCCCACGATTATAATAGACTAACGCAAAATCGTTAGGAACTCTTGTTTCTTTTGTTTTTTATAAAAACACTCTGCAGCTACTTCGTCGTATCACCGCTCGTCAAAGCTCAGTACTTGAGAACAATGGACGGTGTAGATCAACCTTGCACCGTATTACGGTAAGCCTGCGCTGCAGAAAATAAAAGTAAATAGAGAGATCAGTCGAGCGGCGTCTGGAAAGTGTTCAGTAACAATGGAGGAAAAACGAAGAGGTTCCACGGGAACACCTCCGACGCCGGTCATCGATGCTCCTACTCCGGATTCGGAGCCTTTGACGTCGTCTCGGAGAAGAGGTGGTGCACAGAAACGGAAATCGGGCCTCCATCAATAGCGGCAGCGGCGGCGGTGGAGGAGGCGGTTCAGATCCTCAAGCGACGTCTAAGAGACAGGCTCGGGAAAGCCGCCAGTGGTGCCTTTTCCCTCCGATCCACCTCAATGGACCCTGCACTAGGGCGCGGGTTCAGCCTAACAACGGTAATAGTGTATCTCTGGAGGCGGATGTGAAGGTCGAGTCGGAGGCGAAGGCGGAGGAGCTGAGGAGAGTGAGTGAAAATTGGGAGGAGTTGGAGGCGAAGATAGAGACCGAATACGAAGCTATTATATCGAGAGACGCTAATGCTCATGTGGTGCCTATTCATGCTGGTGAGTGATTATTCAATAGTGTTGTATTGTAGTTTGTACGAAACTTTTTCTATCTTCGACCTTTCCGTTGGAATTCTGGAGGTGAGCAAATTTGTGCGGTTGAATAACTTACGCTCGCAGACCTCCCATTGATTGGTTTTCAAAGAATTTGGCGATTTGAAGCTGCGTGATTTTTGAATCAAGGGGAGTGAAGTGTTACTTTGGTGAATTTTGGGAAAATGCAATAACGGAAATATATTTGGCACTGTGCAGTGAAATGTTCACTTATGAAGCTTAGTTTTCTGGTCTTAGGAACTCAGGGTTTTGAGAAATTAGGAAAGTGTCTGTAAATTGAATTTATAACCTCAGAATTTGGAAATGCTAATGCTTTGTGTGTATGGACTCGAATTTACTTTTATTTTAGGAGTTTTTGCGTGGGAAAACATGTTGAACTGTTGGGTAAACGTTCTTACCTGTTTGATTGCCAGGGTCAGCTTTGTAGAAACACTACCATGAAGGCCTGTGAGAATGTTATGTTAATTTCTTAGTGAATGTAACTTCTTGGCAAAAAAATGCATTTAATATTGTTAATGTACGTCACTTTGTATGTTCTAGGTTGGTTTTCTTGGACAAAAATCCATACACTAGAGGAGAGGATGATGCCTTCTTTCTTTAATGGGAAATTGGAGAGTAGGACTCCAGAAATATACATGGAGATACGAAATTGGATAATGAAGAAGTTTCATTTTAGTTCAAATTCTCAATCGAGCTGGAACAACTTTCTGAGCTCAAAGTTGGAGATTCGGATGCTAGGCAAGAGGTGATGGAGTTCTAGACTACTGGGGTCTGATTAATTACCATCCATTCCCACAGAGTGAACCTGCTGCTGCTGTTACTGTTGATAATGATGATGAAGCAAGAAAAAAGGACTCTTTGGTTGAAAAACTATTTCAGTTTGAAACTGTGCAATCATGGACTCCCGTTATTAGTAGGACTAATATGGAGATGCCTGCCATGTCATCTGGCTTGTTACCCGAATCTTTCATTGCTGAAGAACTGAATAAATCTGAGGGTCCTTCTGTCGGGTACCATTGCAATTCTTGTTCAACAGATTGTTCCCGGAAACGTTATCATTGCCAGAAGCAGGTTTCTTGTCTCTGGCGTTGCTCTTTCTTTGTATTGAATATTTATTCTGGCAGTTTAATATTTTGCATGCTTTCATGTGTTGGATGCATGAACTAACTAAATTTTAACCATTGGGACTCCTAATGTGCTAAACAAATTGTCTTTAGAGAGAAGGGGAAGGATTTATCTTGTCAATTTAACATTAATTATCATTGACTTCTCGATTTTACTTCCATTGAGTCGAGACTGTCTTCCATTAAGTTTAGGCTCTAATTTAGTTAAATCCTAGAGAGGTGCAAATGCAGGACACTTATGGTTTCTTCTGGGCAAATTAGATCCATCACTGTTTTAAAGTTGGATACTTTGTGAAACTTGAGCCATTGTGCATATTAATTTCTAGAATGTTCTAACCTGAAAACAATTAGAAGTTCCAGCATTCAGATATGTATTGTTCAGTGTGAATCATCATGGGAAAAATGAAGTTTAAACTTAATGTGAAAGCCAATAATCTAACCAAAAGAGGTGTGTTTTGAGTACCCAAAATGTTGATGAAAGAACCAAGGAAAATCCCACCTCAACTTTGATGTTGACCTGGGCATTTATGTTTTCTCCTGTATATTGGCAAAATATTGTTGGAATCCAAGTAAATCACTTTTTGGCTTACTTGTTAATTGACAACATTTGGAAGGAATTTTCCGAATAACCATATTTTTGCAGTAAGAGAAAGGACAATTGCCGTGTGGTTACAATTTTTTTGCTCCTGTGACTAGTTATGGAAGTTTTCACACATTTTTCTAGTATTCATAAGCATCTGTCTTTTAGGCCACTCCTGAATTAGTTCTTTAATTTTTTGTTTGTACATTCTTCGCCTACTCCCTTATTTTTTGTCTTAGCCATTTTTTCATACATCCCAAGATTCTTTCGGTTTTATTTATCCACGTTTGAGTGTTTCTTTCCCGACATCTTTCATGGTAACTTATATGACTGCTGAACCCAACTTGAGCACAGGCAGATTTTGATTTATGTGCTGAATGCTTCAACGATGGGAAGTTTGGCTCGAATATGTCCCTGTCAGATTTCATTATCATGGAATCAGCTGAAGCTGGCGGTGTGAGTGGAGGCAAATGGACTGATCAAGAGACTCTTCTACTCCTTGAAGCAATAGAGTTATTCAGAGATAACTGGAGTGAGATTGCTGAACATGTGGCAACAAAGACAAAAGCTCAGTGTATACTGCACTTTGTCCAAATGCCGATTGAAGATATATTCTTCAATAGTGATGATGAAAACGACGTGGTTCCTAAAGAAAATGGATTGCCAGTTTCCGTCACTACAGAAAATTCATCTCCTAAAGGTGGCCACGACAGAGATACTGCTGTTAAAGATGCCCCTGAGAAAACAGAAAATGAGGGTGGTGCCACCGACAATCAGACCTCATCCAGCCCAATGGAAATCTCAAATCCAAAAGTTGATGATTCAGATAAGGTTCTTGAACTTACGGAAAACTTTACACAGAAAGCCCTCAATGACGCGTTTGAAGCTGTGGGTGTTCTTTCTTCACCAGGGGATAAACTATCATTTACTGAGGCGGGTAATCCTCCTGTGATGGTATTGGTATGTGGATTATCTTTTCCTTTTCTCCCAAATTGGGTAACTTGTCATGGGTTTGCTTGGGTATATAAACACCTTATTTGAACGAAAAATTGATTGCAGTGAGTTTATATTCTGGAAATCCTACATCTTTTTCCTGTTCACTTTCAACCTGATCTATTTTCTCTTCTAGGCAGCATTTCTAGTGCGATTGGTGGAACCTAATATTGCAAGTACCTCAGTTCATAGCTTTTTGAAAGCTTTATCGGCCAACCATTCCAGCGAACAACTCTCTGCTAGGCATTGTTTTTGTTTGGAAGACCCACCAGATGACAAGAAAAAGCTGGCAG
This sequence comes from Haberlea rhodopensis, assembly GCA_907163345.1. NCBI lineage: Eukaryota > Viridiplantae > Streptophyta > Magnoliopsida > Lamiales > Gesneriaceae > Haberlea > Haberlea rhodopensis. The sequence goes on from CAJQUN010000903.1 coordinate 150,115, forward strand.
ACTCCGAAGGGTTTGTGAAATACCATAATTGTCATACCTTAGGATATGCATACTATTGCTGATTTCAATGAAAAAATTGCAGCGCTGCAACGGAACCTGTTGAGGGTGAAATTCAAAAAGATGGGAATGAACATGTTGAAAAGCAGAATGAGGAAACCCCTGATTCAGCTGTTGTGGGCACCAGCGTTCAAAATGATGACAATGAAGCAAACAAGGAATCTACCCCTGAAGAACATCAAGTAAAGGACTCGTCCACTGAACAGAAACGTATTGCTTCTACCAGTAGTGACAAATCTGAGTTTCCAAGGAAACAGTCTCTTAAAAATGCTGAAGCATCTGTTGTTTCGTCGTCACATACTGAGCTTAATTTCAATAATGTGAAAGAAACAGAGAATGGAGGTTCATCTGTGGAGTTGTGTCAGTCTAAAGCGTCTCTGGAAGATGAAAATTTGACATCTAACTCAGAAA